>JAQGAV010000375.1:0-34825 GCA_034691345.1 Phasmarhabditis papillosa
CACTGTTCCGATATAAGATGAGCAAAACTGAATATGTGCTTCTAAAAGCCATTGTTTTATGCAATGCAGGTAAGTGCGATTATTAAAAAATAATCAATGAGTTATTAAACTAAAAAAATCGTTAGAACAATGTTTATAATCGAAAACCCTGGCTAGTTAAATTTGTAGTTGAATGTACTTTAACTGCTCAAGAAAAAAAAACTTCTTTTTAGCATGCTCCGAACTCCCTTCGAAGATCAAAACAATGGTTCTTTTGGAACAACGAAAATACGCCCAAGCGTTACTAGACCACTGCTTCACCGAGTAGTAAGTTTTAATTAAAAATATAATCTCTGTAAAAGCGGCTGCATCCACACCTTTGTTTACTGTTAAAAACTACTGAACAAATAGAAAGGGCGAGTACCTTCTAGCAATCTCTCTGCTCATGATTCACTTTTCACGTTGCAGATCGATTTGTGACCGGAGGTTTTTATAATGTTTTTGATTGATGATGTGGTCTGACAATACTGATATTATTTATTACTTGAATTCTATCTATTGTTATTAAAATCATATACACAACATAAAGTTCATATTGAATTGGCATATTTCAGTGGTTCAGAAGGTCCCGCTCGTTTCGCGACAATAATCAGTCTGGTAAATACTCTAGAACATGTAGCACACGACCTGCGAGAATTCCGACTCCTAATCAACGTTAACCAGTCGATGACGTCCACTTCACCATTAGTTATAGAGCTCATTGATTTAGAATAACTTGTTATATGTTTATTGATTTTTCATAATGTGTTGAATATGCATCTACTTGTAACTTTGTAGGTCACATTTTTTGTTTTCTATGTATTGACTGTTATTTTCTAGTAAACATGCATTCCGTGAATCTCAGGATACTCAGCATCTCATTTCATTATTGCAAATCACGAATTCTTATAATTTATCTAGATTCAAACTTACTTGATTCGAGAATCATATCCAATTGAAACATATGATCCTGCTATTGGACTGCCCAAAGAACATTATATTGAGGATTGGTAAGATAAAGTTCAATTAGCGTGTAAATGAATGTTTTTTGCAGTGGCAGTGGCTATGAAGGCTTCATGCACAAGTACTATAGGTTCGTTTAAAATAGAAAAGTATATTTTTGTTAAGAAGATTCTGTGAAATGTTTTTACATCCTTTTTATTGTTACAAAGTTTGTACTGTAAATACTTTTTATAAGTTTATCACAATAGTGACATTTTTAAAGAAAAATATTGTTATTATTTTCAGGAAAAACTGGCTCTTCTACGATTTACTCGGGACAATAGAGTACGCGAAAACATTTCCATTTTTTGCTAAACTAACACATCAAGGAAGGGTAAGTTCTAATCTTAAAGTAATAGTTGTCAACATTATTTGATGGAATATTCAGTCTTTGAGGAACTAACAACGTTAAAATATGCGAGTTTCAAGCGATAAGAAAACATTTACTATTTACTCTTTCTGAAGTAACTGTTTTTAGGAGAATTTGCTTCGCACGGTTTCGTTTTCCTGCTTCAATCTTAGTCAGGCTTTCGAATCATACAAAGTGGACTCTCACGACCTCATTCATCCCGATGGTACAAAACCCCCGTCCTTCCTGACCGTCGACAATTTTCCGGAAATTTTTCGGCATGGGTGGGTTTTTGAAACACACAACTTGTAGTGTTTTTGTCAAAGAATGTAAATGTTTTTAATTTTTTGTTAGAGAATGTAATTCACACAACATCAGTAGTATTTCCTTTCAAAGTTTTATATAATTACATTACAGAATGCCGATGGCTAGGAAGATACATGCAAGAGTCATCGATTCACTGTTCCGATATAAGATGAGCAAAACTGAATATGTGCTTCTAAAAGCCATTGTTTTATGCAATGCAGGTAAGTGCAATCATTGAAGGACATTCAGTGAACTAAGAAAAAACGTTAGAACAATGTTTATAAACCAAAACCCTGAATAGTTAAATTTGTAGTTGAATCTAGTATAACTGCTCAGGAAAAAAGCTTCTTTTCAGCATGTTCCGAACTCCCACCGAATATCAAAACAATGGTTCTTTTGGAGCAAGGAAAATACGCACATGCGTTACTAGACCACTGCTTCGCCGAATAGTAAGTTTCTGCTAAAGATAGAATCTCTGTACGGCTGCATCGACCCCATTGTTTACTGTTAAAAACTACTGAACAAATAGAAAGTGCGAGCACCTTCCCGCAATATATCTGCTCATGATTCACTTTTCACGATGCCGATCGATTTGTGACCGGAGGTTTTTATAATGTTTTGATTGATGATAAGAAATATATTCTGCCATTTCTGATATTCTTTATTATTAGAATTCTATCTTTTGCTATTTTGTTATTAAAAACAAAAACACAACGTAAAGTAAATATTGAAATTGACATATTGAAAATTTCAGTAGTTCGGAGGGTCCGGCTCGTTTCGCGACAATAATCAGTCTGGTGAATACACTAGAACACGTAGCACACGACCTGCGAGAATTCCGACTCCTAATCAACGTTAACCAGTCGATGACGTCCACTTCACCATTAGTTGTAGAGCTTATTGACTTAGAATAAGTTGATACTTGTTTATTGATGTTTGATATTGTGTTGAATATTCCTTTTTTCTTGCAACCTTGTGGGTCACATGTTTTTTGTTTTCTATCTATTGACTGTTATTTTCTAGTAAACATGCATTCCGTGAATCTCAGGGTAGTCAGCATCTCATTTCATTGTTACAAAATACGAATTCTACCAATAGATCTAGATTCCAATTTTACTTTTTTCGAGAATCATAAGAAATTTCTTTTCATTCTCAATTTCAATTTCAACAATGTCATTCTCTGAACAGTTCGGGTTCCTGGCCTAATATATGAAAGTTCACAAATTCTGAGTACAACCCAAGTAAGATAATAATATAACTCTCTTATTGTTCAATTGTCAGATAATTACCGATAATTGAATTGTACTACCTACGTTTTCTTAGAAGTCTTGTACAATGACTGTTTTCTTTAAAAATTATTGATTATGTATCAAATTAATCTGATCTTATTAACATGATTGAAAGATTCCATCATTAGCGTCTCGTGTTTCAGCGATTTCGCAGATACTCTCCCTTTTATGCATCGATTATATAATTTATCATATTTATGTATTATATACTTAATTTATTGAATCCACCGGTATATAAAGATAGTTTTCCTTTATTCGAAGTATGGAATGTTGGTCTGAACCAACTAATACTTAACCAACCGTATGTAGCGTCATTTAAATACTACTTTATTGAGACTTATGACCAATTTGGACTATTTCGAAGCTCCATTGATATACGAGGAGTGCAGCTCGTCTGAAAGTAGTCCAGATTACCAGTCTCAAAATGGCAACAACAAAGAAGTAGAAACACAGAGTGAAGATGAAATGTAAGTTTGCGTGGTTTCATTTATTGATTGGTGGTTTGAATTGATGAATGTTTATTATTGTGAGTTAACAAGTTAGCTTTTCTCAAATTTGACCAATGACCACAATAGCTTACTGATAATATGTCATAATTAACAAAAGATTTTTTCGCCACACGGTCAAAAGGAAATGTTTTGAGCATACATTTACATAGACCTTTGGTTCAATCATTAATTATTATTTCACCCACATATATTTATAAAATAACTCTAAGAATAACTAAAACTTTCTTTATTGCTGCAAACAGTTTTTCATTTAGCGAAATTGTATGGCAATCAAATGATTCTCCAACAAAATCAGAGGAAAAGGAAGACAAGAAAAAGTATTCAAAGGTAAACTAAACAGTCTTCTACAATAAAATGACGTTTTCCAGAAGAAGAAAGAATATGCCAACTTACCGCAGAACATTGTGCCAACTATGTGTGTTGTATGCGGAGACAATGCAGCCGGATACCATTATGAGGTTTCGTTTTTTGAGTTTGCTGGCACATTTAATATTATTGTACCTGAATCTGAATCTTACAACATTTTTTTTTGTTGATATTATATTTATAACATTTATAAAAGTCTGTCTAGGCCCGTATTCATAAACGTAAATCACAGGTCATCAATTTCTCGTTGTGATAAACGTCTATGCATATGGGCCCTGTTTACTTACAGTCTGCGCGCCATTTCGCAAAAGCACGGGTGCAATAATTGTTACCTCAATTTATCTTTCTTCTCATTTTTTTCCAACGATAGATTAATTCAAGGCAACTTTGTAAAACCCCCGTCCTTACCACACAGTGTCGCGCCAGTTAACAACTGAAAGAAATAACATCTTAATTCATTTTTACTACTAAATGAAGATTTCATAAGAAAAGAAAATCAAAACCAACTGTGTAATTTTACTTCAAATTGCTTTTTTAGGTTGCCTCGTGCAATGGATGCAAAACATTCTTCCGTCGTACAATACTACAAGAGAGAACATACGAATGTAGGAAAGGAGGGAAATGTTTCGAAATCCTTCCTAAAGGTTAGAACTGTCTTTTCAGTAATCAATGTTGGGAAGCTGATGTTTTCTAAAAATCTATTGTAACTCCCTATGTTATAGAACATCGTTGCGCCTGTCGGGCATGCCGATTCAACAAATGCATAGAAGTTGGAATGAATCCGTTAGGTGAGTTGTCATTATCAGTTGGGTGGGCAAGCGGTACACCGGTAAACCGTTTCAACGAAAAAAATTTTAATCCCTCTTTACCGTTACACCATTTTACCTGTATATCTTGAGATCTCGTTTAACGGTAGTTTCGGTAAGCACCGGTGTACGGTAGAAGGTACACAGAAATTAGTGTTTTTCTTAAAAATGAAAAACGTTTTTTAAATTTTAGAAAGAAGGACAAATATCTATGTAGATACCATGCAATATTGTCTATTAAAATAATTACAGTTTTATTAGCAGAAAATGTTCGGTATTTCGGCATACTAGTGCACCTTTTTACCAGTAACTTTTCGTTACCAATTTACTGGAGTGTCGTTTCACAGTTTTTTAAACACAGAATGCCCACCTTAGGTATCAAGCAGTCATTGTGAAATATCAATGAAAAACTATCAACCTAATATCATTTGATCATGCATACGAATAACTTTGTATAAGTTATTTTGTTCTTTAAATGTGAAATTAAATCTCTTTATAGCTATTCACATGACTGCGGAACAGAGAAAGAACTCTACAATGAAGGAGATCTTGCAAAAACGACCGCTGCCAATCGAGGATTGCGAGGCTTCCACTTCGAAAGAACTCAGACTAGTAGGTTGTTTTCTATTGATCCAATGGTTCAGGAGTCGGCAAATATCAAGAAAAGCACTTTTCCTATTTGTCTATAATTGAATCACTTTGTTGAACCGATGTTTAACAATGAAACACAACGGCTTGTGCCTTCCACAAATTCTGAAGTGTTCTATATCAACTGTAGTTTTGATTAATATATTCTAATCTTTCTTCAGATTCCCACTAAAATGTTGACGCTGAGCGATAAGGTACATCGACTTCTCGAAGAACTGTCGTATTTGGAAGTAAGAACAGAACGGTTTCGAGCGTCCGAATACAACCCAGACCCGAGGCAACTGAACCTAGATGAACTACTGAAGTCCACTAACTCACTTTCTTTGGCGGATAAGTTGCAAGTAAGATTATGTATGATGATATAATTGGATGGCTACATCTAATTAGTCTAAGGTTTCATTTATTATATATATTAGAAAATGAAACTTTTAGATCAGCTCCATGAACCGTAATTACCGAAATATATTTTCAGCCGATGCCAAACTGGCCTCTGGACCAAATGGAACTTTGTCGTCAGAGGGACGCTAATCACAAATTTGGAGGAAATGTGTATGTTATGTGATACACTTTTTCGTATCTTATCGACGGATGGAACTTTTAACGCGATTCACTAAATGACCTTTTTCATATATGTAAAATGTTCTAAAAATACACATTTTCAGTAAGAATTGGCTCTTTTTCGACTTGTTGAGTTCCATTGAGTATGCAAAAACCTTTCCGTTCTTCCACAGACTGCCTACAGAAGATAAGGTGAGTAACTCTTTTCATATAAATATCTTGTTACCATATTTTTATAGAAGAAATTAGTTCAAACTGTCAGTCTGACATGTTGTAACCTCACTCAAGCGTTCACTTCGTTTTCTCAACATGCTTCTACAATTGTCCACCCTGACGGAACTATACCACCTCCTTTTATAACCAGAAACAAGGAAAATAGAGATCGGTAAGTTCAAAAAGGTATCATATTACGTATTTTGTACCGTAATACCGAATTATAAGTAAAACTATATTTTCAATAGAAACCCTTTTAGATTATTTGTTTATTTCAGGTGTGCAGATTTTTTAAAACACCATGAACATAGGAAGCACAATATACCCAAACCTGAGTAAGTGTTAAATTTGTTATACCATACCTCTCTGTTTGATTTTGGAAACATCCACGACATGTTTTTTGCTGAAGAGCATTAAAATTAGTGAAAAAAGTAATATATTTTCCTGTAATCGTACAGATCACACATTAACTGGAGATTTCTTCGACCCAGGGTTTGGACTATTCTTTCCGGAAACTTCTGAGCAGAGACGACTCCTTTCTAACGTTCAATCTTCGGGGGCACGTTAAAAAGTACATATTTTGTGTTAAGTTTGATTATTTTCTGGGAGATATCGCTAATTTTAGTCGCTCCGTCATGGTTGGAATCTTCCGGCGCTGTCTGAACACGCTGCATCGCATTAAAATAACTGAAAAGGAATACCTTTTGGTTAAAGCGATGGTACTCTGTAATGCAGGTTAGTTCTTGTTAGGAAATATTCAAATTGACACACATTTCAGGGGCCTTGGATCTGTCTGATTTTGGCAAGAGGCTTATATTAGACGAGCAAAGAAGAATCAGTGAAGCTCTTATGAACTACTGTATGACCGAATTGTAAGTTTTTTATTGGAAAATTTGAAGTTGGGATTGTTTTTTCTACTACTACTGAAAACCTAAGAAATGATTGAAACGGAAGAAAAAACAAAAACATAACACTTTCACTTAACGTAACCGTGACTTTTAACTGAACCCTAATTTGGCAATTCAGTGGATTGGATGGCCCCGCAAGATACGCAGCCAATATTACTCTCATCGACACCCTAGAACACATGGCTCAAGACCAACGCAATTTTCATACATTGTGCAAAATATACCGATCAAGACCGTGGTCTTTTCCACTCGTAGAAGAAGTTCTTGATAATTAATATATTCGTTTTACCCGCTGTATTCATTTTTTTCAAAATGTTTAATAGATTGCTATTGATACATAAAATTTAGTAGGATTAAAATCAGGGATGTTTCTTTTATTTCACGGCTTTTTTGCGTACCGCATTCCTTGGTTGCTGGTTGGAACCATGACAGTTTCATGAGCCTTGGAACACTACTTTTTTTAGAATTTTCTATCTAGATCAGTTTCCATTATGTTTTGCAAGTTTACTAACAAGCCCTATCGCAATACGCTTTGATCTTAACAATGTATTGATCACATTTAGTGGTTTGTACGGTCCTGCTAGGTTCGCTGCCAATATCACATTGATTGACACCCTAGAACACATGGCCCAAGACCAACGCAGCATTCACATTTTGTGGAAAATTTACAGAAACAAATCACCATTTCCATTGGTCGAAGAAGTTCTCGAAACATGAACAATTCACTTCACTTATCAGTTTCATTCCCTTATATTTTTTAAGCATGACAAATACAAAAACTTCATCTTCAGCTGTTATTTTAATTAATCGGCAATAGTTGTACCTCAATTATGTATTTATATATAGAAAAAGTATTCCTTTGTTTAGTGGTTCCGATGGTCCGGCCAGATTCGTTGCGAACGTCGCTATAATCGATATTCTGGAAAGGATGACTCGGGACCAACGGGACTTTCTACTATTGTATAAATTGTGTAAACCGAGATGGAAGTTTCCTCTAATTGAACAAATTTTTGATATTTAGTGCGTATTTGTCTGGCAAATAACTTTCATTTCTTTGCTTCCACAGGGTTCAACTTCAATTTAGGTTACAATGTTTATCTATACCTTGTTCAACGCATTTCTCATAAATTAGGTTTAGGATCGTAAATAACTCTTTGTATATAGTTTTATATGATAACTATTGTATTTTTGCGTATTATTTGTTATGTTCAATAAATTATTGTAATGCGTTTATCGATTCTGTTTTCAGAAACAACCAAAAGTTTTCAAACAAATGTTTGACATGTCTCAATGGAACAACCAAACATCTTGAAAAACCAAACACAACATCCAAACACGTTTAATATTGGTATTGTATAATTAGGCAAAAAAAAATCACTCAGTTTGCTTTTAGAGAGATAACAATAGATCAAGGTACAAGTTCTTGGCGTCACTGATATGCTAAAGTAAATTATGTTTAAAATAATAATAATAATAATATAACAATAAAAACCATTCATAATGCTTTTATTTATGTTTATCACACCTCTATCTCGTCAGACTTCTACCAAATATAACTGGTCTTGAGGTGGTGGGCACGTTAGTCTTATAAGTACTCCCATTAGTACCAAATAATTTCAATCGTAAGCTTCATTGCATGCAGATCATCTAAAAATTTATCCAAGAATATAGCTTAATACCGATTAAGTATATTTATTAACAATGTATGTACAAGCTTAATATACAAAGAACAAATAAGTATTCACTTTGACTGATAGCTTAGGATGCTGGCGACATAGTTACTTTCTCTGCGAAATACTACTGCAATAACTTTCTTGCGAAGAGCCCTGAAAAATATTAATAATATGAAATCAGTAATAGAATAGGTGGATTCACTTTTTTCAATTGATTTTCTCTAGAAAAAGTTTTGTTTTAAATATCTTTTCGCTCGGTTCTTTGTTTTTGAGCGTATTGCGTGGGAAAGCTAACACGGCTACCGTAGGACATGAAATCTATTCTCAAAGTTTCTCAAATCTAGATATGGACGTAATTCCTGTCAACCGGAAAAGCAGGGTAAAAAACAAGCTAAAAATAGACCAGCAAAACCCAAACATGTTTGAAAAAATTGTTTCATGTTTCATAGTGTTAATTGTTGTTTAAAAACATTTTCTCTAGTCACTCACGAATTCAATGACATCAGGAGTAGTGGGTTCAAATAAGAAAATAGAATCCAAGACACATTCACGAGAGCTCCAACGTACTTGGTCTGGGGAAGCCATTTTTCTGAAGAGGAACAGAGTGAATGTTTCAAACGCAGCAAAATTCAAAACTACTTGATACAACAAATTAGCAAAACCCAACCTGAATTGTTCCATACCAGAATCAACATTTGTATATACGCGGAGAGCAAAGTGTACTGCGTAAATATCTTGTATTCTCGTCGATGTAGTTGAACAGTGGCGGAAAGGCGTCTTGTCTGAAGTATTGTGATTATTAATTACAATCTAGACAACTAAAGTTACAAAACAAAGTGTGAAAGCATGATGATGATTAGAACTTATTGACATTCAACGTGAATTTTGTATTTATTGAAATTATTGAAACGGTTACTTTCTGTTAGACAATAATGGCTTATCATTAACAATCAGTCACTTTCACTAACCGCAAGTATTTGAGCAACAATAACAAGATATGCCACATAAGAGACTATTAGTAACAGTGTTGAGAAACAGAAGTCAATAGACATCATAAAAGATGCCCCGGGAGCAGTAGTGTCGTAGGTCCAATTGTACTGAAACAAACAATTTGTACAAAATGAATGAATAACTTTTCTTATGGTTAATTGTTTTTTGGAAAATATTCTTGAAGCAAAGAATATGTTATTCTCAACAATTTCTACTTTTGAACAATGATTTCAATAAACTTTCTGAAAGAATGTTATTAGGTTTAGGAGCAGCCGTGAGTAATTTAGGTTAATACATTTACACCTATTTCTTTTTTAAAGATTCCCACATCAACAAACACAAAGTTAGAATTAACTGCCATCCAAACAAATACAATCAAAATGTAACTCCAACCTGATATAATCAATATCTGAAAGTAAATGATTCATTATATTATATCAGCATTTATAATATTTCTAAATAGTTATAGCTAGGTTGGAGTCGGTATAGTCATAATTAAGTTTAACTAGTTCCTTTGAAAAAGTTTTGCAATCAAATTACCTTAATGAAATTCCGTACAGACTGCAGATGCAACTTTTTGTATATGTAGAATATGCGACTGATAGAAAGAGTTGACATAATGGGAAACATGCAGAACCAGGAACTGTTTAGAGCGGAGCCAATTATCTGTAAAACATTTAAAAAATATTATATTTAGCGCACTGGTGCTTCTAGTTATAGGAGATGGTTGCTCTAATTTTATCACATTCCGTTTACTAGCTCCTGTTCTCCAGCGATAAAGGTTATTTACTATACTTTAAACTAACTTGAAAAACTTAATGCGCGTTTTTTTATTCAATTGTAAATGGATGAACTTACCCCCGTAGTTGTTGGAAAAGCTTTCGATATATTTGGAAGCAAAGTTAGGACTCCACCAATGAGATGTAAAAAGGCTTGGAAACAGTCGGCAAAGTTGATTTGCAACATCAGATGGTTAAGTATGCCGGTATGAAGATCCTTATTAAGGATAATAACCTAAATATGAAATGTCAGTTGATAATGTGATTCCTCCTACTTCTAGATACCCATCTTTCTACCATTAGACTTATTTCTACAGAACATAAAAAAACATACTTGGAAACATTTACTATCTGGAGTGTTGTAAATAAACTTTATATTTAATCCAAAACTCATTTAATTTACCGATCCTAGTTCAAATTTAACGAGTCTGTTTATCAAAAATGCACGCGGTGCCTGCCGGGGCTAGAAACTTACCGTATTTATAAGAGCATAAATGGGTAGAATAGGAAATGCTGCAAAAATATAAATACATCCAATTAAGTAGTTTTCTTTATCGGTGGTCAGCGCCAGCAGGGGGACGTTCATTGGAAGAATAGTGGAATTAGCCATCGTTAACCAAATCTGTCTGCAATTATTGCCACAATGTTAAATAGTATATGGATAACTTGAAACATTAAGAAAAATCAGTGAATAATTAAAATTTGTTGTTTCTGTGCTGCAAAGTAGCAGCTTTTCCGCACGTAGTTTGTGCCGGGCTGGGTCTCGTCACGATAGTACATTAATTAACGTATGCGGCCCAGACGCTGGCCCAAAATGATAGGACACATTTGTTGTTGTTTATCGATTGTGTTTGTGATACGTCGGTATATTTTCTCTTTGTCTTTGTTATTATTATTATGTATATTTCGGGAGCGTTATATATTAACCTTTATATGACTTAACTGGTTTGGTGTTATTGGGGATAGTTGTGTTATTCTGGAAAACTCTATCCTGTTGGGGAAAAGTTCGGGTTTTATTATCTTATTTCGTTCTATTCTTTCGTATATTGTTGTATGGTGCACACTCGGTGTAGTTGCTATGTTGTCCGCCGTTCCTCTCGAAGTCGTGGCAATCTGCAATCGTGGGACGGTGGCACATGGTTTGGCCCCCGCAACAAGCTTCTTCCACAACTGTCGGGTGCAAGGCAAGGATCCCAAGAAGGCCAGAAATGGACAAATTGTAAGCGCAAAAGACAGTGTTTGCGGCGAACCGTTTCATTGGGTTGTATTGAAACAGAATGCTGTGAATCGGGTTCTATTCGAATTTGGCTTATTCCCTGATTACTTACTATATTACTTTTAGCAGAAAACGATATCCCAACAAATACAATAAAACGAGACTCCCTTTCTAGGTACCCTTTTTTAGCGGTCAAACAAAAAAGACTATTGCCTATTTTAGTGAATTTCGAAGAAAAAAACCATGTCAATGATTCCCATTCTTTGGATTTCATACGCTCGATGTTTTAAGTCAGAATGTTCCCCTCTACAAGAGCGAGTTCATAGAACTTTTTTAGACCAATTCTGAGCGCCTCTAGAATCACTCAAAACTCGAGAAATCCGAAATTTGACACTGTTTTTGACCCATTTAATTGAAAATTAAGAAAACTAGCTGGTATATTTGCGATGTAGCCGAAGATACAGTATTCAAATTCTCTTAACAAATGTACTTCACAAAACGTGTTGATTATGGCAGATACAGCAGCAGTTTCAAGTACCAGTTTTGTGCTTCTCATGGACGGGCGAGTACGAATGGAAATACCGAATGAAAATATATTAAAATAGCGTAAATAACTACGAAATTAATACTCGTTATTAGTATTAAAATTTCCGTTTCTTTACACTTGACAGATTTGTCTTTTGGGTAGGAAAATTGAAAACAAGCAACAATCGAAATCATACTCTCTTTATATAAGATACAAGTTCTTGAGCCTTGTGATTAGAGTAGTGGTTTTGGAATCCTTAAATTTCTGGGTCTATTGGGTTGACCAACCCTAATTGAAGAAAATTGGAAAATCAAGCCTTTCGAGCACGCTTAAATATGGCTTCGTGACAGTATATGATGATGATAGCATGCCTTACAATGTGTTTGAACGAAGACGTAGTTCATTATGACGGCAAAACTGTGAAGTTTTTTAAGAAAGTACAACATCAGGTGTAAATAATGGATATTATACTTTTGTGGAACAGAGGGGAGTTGCACCGAAATACAGATATAATATGATGAGAGCGCTCCTCTGTTAGTTTAAGTGAGGGTATTCGGCCGGAATGTTCTAAGTTATTTGTTAACTAAACTTAGTTATTAGAATAAACAGATGTGTGTGATAAAAAAATTCTAATGTGGTACATAATGTGAATAGTAATCGTACATTGAACAGTCAAGAAAATGATTATAGTAAAACATTGATATGAGGTGAATACTAGTGTTGAGTCTGTGGGCTAGGTCTGCGCTATGATGCTTGAGGCTCGAACGGACTTTGATGAAAACTGGCTTTCGTTTTTGTCGCTTGTATTTCAAGTAGAGGCCGTTTTCTTCGAGCCGAAAAGAATAGGTAACAAATTTAGTTGAAGCTATTTCATCATTTCTTGAAAATTCTTGTTATTGTCAAAATTTTCCGAAATGAAAGAACCGAACCGTTTGGAAACCGTCAGAAAACTTCACTTTCTCTGTCATGAGAACTTCAGGTAAGAGAAAACGAAAATTGTATTCATGAACAACGAAATCGTAGCCTTCTAATCTTTGGTGCAACTAAAGGTTAGGTTCAAAAAGTTCTCGGCTTCTACTGAAAAAGAGAAATCGAGCCTAATCAGGCGGAAAGTTTTCTTTCACTTCTCATGAGAATATGCTGAAATTTTCTGTCAATTCAAACCTGCGTAAAATTGGATAATTTTCATAAGATTACCGGAAATGGTATATTTTCCAAAACGTTTCACAATTAACTAGTATAATTGTTGAGGAAGAAAAAAACAGTTTTGCAGTGTTTCAAAAGTTGGATGTTTGTTCACTACAGTAAAACAGACTGTAAAACAATTTAGGAATCAAAAGAATTGTAAACATTGCTAATAGTGTTAGTAAATGGATAACATAAATCATATCCATGTAAACAGATATTAACATATAATAATATAATAATAATAACATTCATTCAATTTTTAAGATTATATCTATCTGATTGTTGATAGGTTCTTTCCAAGTTCTTGATTCACTTCTTCCCGTTTGCATCCAAACTTCTCTTAGCTATTCCTTGAATTGATCCCATTGGTCTTGTAAATTGCATGGGTCTCCAGTCGATTAGACGGCGGGTCTAACGTTTCGGGATCATTTACATTTACAAATACCAAACAGATATTAAGAATAAAATAATATTGTAGATTATGAGTTGACAATAAGTCAGTTCTGATATAATTTGCTTCAGTCGTCTGTGCCAAGAAATATTTTCTAGCGTAGTTTCCAGAAGAAATGCAGTGTTAGATTGAAATGAATGTACTTTTGAAGAAAAGGCGTTCAAATAAGATACTCCAACATAATTAGAAGAAGACTACTAAACGCGTTAGGTAGAAAATTTTGAAAAACAAAACGAAATGTAAATATTAGTAATACTAATAAGTAACATTAGTAAAAAATATCATAAATTATATTCTTATGAACAGTTATTATTTATATAATAAAACAAAACATGTCTATTCTTAAATGACGATTATTCAGACAATTTGAGCCATACAGAATCAAACAATTATTCGATACAGTGGGATACACCAACCTAAATACTCGTGTAAAGGTACGACGTTTGGGATTTACTTTCCTAACATTAGCTTGCGCCATAATTGTAGATTATACAAACTTTATCTTCATTTTAGTCTTCATTACATTTTATGTGAATACAAATATAAATATGAAGTATACTTCATTATTGCAAACTTCGTGAGCTTTCGCATAGATAGAGTAGTTTTATAATTCGCCTCAGGTCCTTGCCGGCCCGGATAGGCCCGTCAAGTTGACATGACTAGAGTTTGTTGTACGAAACTTTTAAATGGTAGTTCTGAGTTTCTTGCTAGACTAGATATTACCTAAAACGTGCATGCTTCTATGTATATGGATATGAAGCAAGCAATACTCAATAGAATTTACCCAATAATTCCATAATCATAATCACTTAAAAACATTAGAAAATGAAGAATCTTTTGTGACGACAACTTTGCTTGTAGTAAAAGTAATGTTGATGTCTAGTTTTAAATGTCACTTTTCCCCCAAAACACAGCTGCAATTTTCGAAAGCAGTATATTTTTACAGATCTGTTATTCAATTCGTTTCAAAAATTTAAGAAATAATATTTTTTCTTTATCAAGCTTGTTGATCATAGTTCAAGAGAATTAACGTCGTCGTCTCACAGTTAGCAGATTATTTTTGAAAGTGTATCGAATCATTTGGAATGAGAATACTGTACTTTATTTAATTTCTTGTCATGGTCCCAATCTCCTACCGGAACATACAAGTAAATCAAGTTTTAAAACGATACTCAGCCATTTTTATTTGTTTTGTGTTTTCTGGAAATCAATAAATATTTATACTTCTATAGCGAAATTGTGATAGCGCAGAGGCATCTTTCCACAACTTTGGCGCTCATGATCCTCATCAGTCCCTTTAAGGAGCAAACGCAAAAAGTGAATGTTACAGCTCGTGATTTGCTAAACCATACGCATTCAACGCAGGTTTCTTTTAACTTTTGATACCAGATTTTTAGAATTCTAATTTTTCCAAATTATATTTTCCGAATTTATAATGCCGAAAAACCAGAATTACGGAATTCACCAAGTGATCATTCAATTGACGGGTCCGTCTCACCGTGTTCCATACATTCGTATCATTTGTTTCTTATTCGTTTTAACCGCAACATCTGCTTCGTACAATTTCCATACTTCTCCATAGCATGCAAATAAAAACTCAAAACTGTATATGTTTATGTTGTCTATCCTGAAGCAACCTGTTGTATGTGCTCCCCAGTAAAATGTTTTATTTCCTCATCAATTTGTTTTGGCATATTGTTTTTTCCATTTTAACTTGTCTTACTTGCCTTGGTTATTTTGATTTTTCAGTCCACTCTAAAACGATTGTTGGATTTTATGAAGACATACATTTATTCCGTCCTCTGCAACTGATATAATAGAATAGATTTATTAGTTACCGAGACCGTTAAAAACACAGGGAAAAAATCTGCAAGTTAAATGTTTCATTTGCTCGGGAGGAAGGATTGTGGCCTTTTCTCATTTAATTTGTTTTTTTTGTTCGTTTTCATCATTGGTGGTGATCGTTTTGTACATTTCATTTTCAAGATCTAAAATATAGTCAGCGCCGAGAGTAATAAAGTATTTATAGAATTTTTTACACCGCACCTTCAGGGAAATTGCACGTGCGTTCTTGCTAAGTGCAATATTGAACGGTGAGTAGCCGTCAGATGCCCGCGCGGTGCCCGCAAAGGAGGTTCAGACGAGCGTTGAACTCTTTACTCTCCATCTTACTCTTGGCGCTGACTATAGCTAAATCGCGGTATTAATTTTCAATCAACGTCAATTTTTTTGTCCGAACCAGATATGACTTTAATATCTACTATTGTGTTGGTACTCAAACATGTTACCAAAACATTCGATTATGAATGAAAGCTAACGAGAAATGTTGGTACTTTTGTTTTGACACTGGCGACCAGAAAAAGCAACAGTTTACTCAGTTACCTGATCCTAAAATTTTCACCGAGAGAATTTCTTCAAAGAAGTTTCAATAAGAATGGCGGCAGTAAATTTGACCACGACTGCGAAGAGGCGACTCTTCGAACTCAATTCTAATACTCAAGACATATGGTTCGGGTGTATTTATTCCAGCACTGCCTTCACTGTGCTTCCTCTATACATTCTTGTAACATATGTATGTTTTCAATCCGCCACGATTTATCTTATTTCAAACAATTCAAAAACTCATTTATGCTATCTTTTTTGGATAGTTTGTTTTACCAAACAGAAACAACACAAATTTAGGAAACCAATACATCAGATGGAGATTGTAACGAAATGTTTAATTGTTATAGGTAACCCTAACAAATACAGAATTGAAGTCTTATCCAGTTAACCTATTTATCGTTCTCACCAATTTTGCACATTTTGGTCAATCTATATTTCATTTCCTGAGTGGATTCATGGTTTTATTTCCAAATTTGCTAAATGAATACCCAAAAACCATTCAGGTAGAGAATAAAATAGAATAATTTATTTGTTACCGTTAAAACATTAAGTTAAACGTTTAAATAATGTATAACATTAATAGTTTTTTACAAATTGTGTTACTTCTAAAACATTTGTCAAAAAAAAATCAAGAACATCCCAGATTTAAGGCATCCGCAAGAAACGTATTAACTTTCCGATTTCAGATTTTGAGTGCTACAATAAACTCGCTATGGCTAACTATGTTTCCTATTTTTTGTATGTTCTCTTACTACCGAGCCCTAGTCACTTATGGAAAAGCAAAAGGAAATGGGGTTCCAATGCATATTAAAGTAAGATATTGTGAATGTGTTCTAAATATCGAAAATGCCATTAAAATGAGCATACTCGATGGACTTTCGTAGCATTATAATTTCACTAACACCGCTGCCTCAGATGATCCTGCGCTGAATTCAAAAAATTGTTGTGGAACTAAACTTGCAGAAAATATATCAAACAATACCAGTAACATACAAATAATCTGATTTTAAATGTTTACCAATTTTCATAAAACGTCAGCAATAAGCTTATGTTTTAGATTTTGCTCGTTGTGGGACTCATGCCAATTGCTCTATACTGGATCTTTTGCGGTGTGAAAGGAAATTTGACTTTTGAAGGGGTAAATGATTTACCGTAAATCAAAAGTGCTTTAGTTTATTGTTATACCATAAAAAAGCGTTAGCCTGAAACTAAAGACACTCGATTGCCAAAAAGTTAACATTTCTTTGTTCTAGATTGCATGGATATACGATATGTCGCGCCCGTTATCGCAAATGTTTTCTGATCTAGAATACTATATATGTTTACCGATATTAATTCTTTCCAATGTTTTATATCTTCTTATTGCTATTAAAGTTAGCTTGGTAGGTTTACAACATTTTAAAACATAGGGTTCCGCACACACCTTGACCTTATTGTTGGTTATCATATGTAAAACATTACTTTTTTTTCAGTATCGTAGAATGGCCGGAAAGCAAGTTAGCTTCTTTTCTCGTGAATGGTTAATAGTGGGACAAGTTAATTTCACTTCGTTGTACATGGTTGTTCTCATCATAACTTGGCATAATAGTGCGTTGCTTTTAGACGAAAATGTAGAACAAAGAGCCAAAAATAATTATTCTCTTTATAGAGTATCTCTTATATTTGTAAATATTTATGATCCTTAACTAAAGGCAACTTATCTCTGGAAAACTTGAGGTTAAATACTTATTGTGTCATGAGATTGAACTGCCTAGGAAATACTAACCTGCAGCAAATGTTTCTTCTACTTTTTTAAACGGGACAGACTGCCACTTATCGGTTATATTTGGAAATCTTTGCTCCATCCTACCATTGGTATTTTAAACAAATTTCAGCACAATGGTTTCCAGTCAGTAGATACACAGACTTTCTGATTGACTTGGGATGGATATTATTTTCCCATTTGAATTTATTATTATTATTTGCATTTAACAGGTAACTTTTAAACTTTCCTGCCATTACAAACTCATTCTTGCAGGTCGATTCGTATAAGGTGTCTGAAAGTTTTTATCAAGAGTACGAATCTAGGCGAAGTAAGTCTTATTGTGGTATCAACAATCGGAAGAAGAACAAACACTGTAATCTAGTTCGAGCCAAATATAAACAAGAAGCTCTCAATTCTATGCTATTTTGAAACTGTCTTGAAGAATATATATAGTCATTTCCCGAACCTAGTCTACGTGGCGCCGGCTTCATACGAGGCGCGATCCGTCGTAAGAAGTTAATCCGTCGATATTCCTGTGCTATCGTTTTGAGGTCACTGTTCTGTTCAATAATAAAATTTAAAAGGTTTATTATTATATTCTACAAAAACGAGAAAAATTTCCTGTTCACTTAACCTCTACGCGAAATCTCAATAAATTGAATGCACAACATTGTTGCGCCATCAGTTCTAATAAAGCTACAGACGGTCAAAATAACATATTTTCCGATGAACTTTCTGAACATTTGAAAGATTGTTATAGTCCATAACAAAAAGAAGACTGCAGTGCGCAAGGTTGTATAAGGTTTGTAAAATCACTCTTTCTGTGGCAAAATTGGTAAACCATTGTATGTTTTGAAGCGCAATTTTTTGTTTGTTGTCAGAAAAATATTATTGTTCTATATTGGGGCGTATTGGCCCAGTGGATAGAAGCTTTCCCTCGTAATCTCGAGGTCGATGGTTCGAATCCGCTCCGAAAAAAGAATTCTTGAAAATTTCTGATCTGCCGCCTCCGCTCCACAGATGCTGAGCAATGGAGTCCTGGCTCCCTGTAATCCCTTCGTCTCACTTCATCCTCCAAATGTGTGTGATCTCGTGTCTCGTAAAATATCAATAAACAATCTTTACTAGTGTTATTTTGCATCATATACAGAAAGAATCAAATACGCAATTGCGGAGGACAACGTATACCACCGCGCTCTGCGGTCTTTATTTTATTTTGGACTATGTGCAGTGTATTAAATTGGAGATTCGCAGAAGCTGGTGTTTGATGAAGAACACGCTTCGTACCTAGCAATCTTTAACCCCAGATGTAATTCGGTCTTCTTTGCAGCATAAACACAAATTCCAATTCTGCATTACTGAAAATATTTAAAAAAAACTTCCACTTCGTTCCAGAAATTGTAGCCAAAATCACAGAACAACGGCCACAACATACAACTGAACTTTCAAAAACTGTTTTTAAAACAGTCTAAATGCTCAAACACCCTTTTAACTTATTTGAAAATTTAATCTATTTCCCTGTTTAGAAAAAAACATAAGTGATTAATATGAATAACACAACAACCGCTACGTTCGATTTACCATGAGAAGTACTACCAGTTTTTGAGCTCACACCTATTGAGGAGCATGTTCTTTTCGGCGATGTGTATACTGGCTTGGCTCTGATTGCGATACCAATATATATTTTAGTCAGCTGTGTAAGTCAGGGTTGAAACGTATTTTAAAATATGATGTATCTAAAAGTATATGGAACAATTCATTAAGGCTTATTTATTTGATTTTTTCAGGTGACTCTAGCCAACAAGGATATAAGAACTTGTCATGTTAACTTATTCGTTATTCTGACCAATTTTGTTAATTTTGGTCAATTAACTATTCATATTTTCAGCGGACTTTTTGTTTTATATCCGAACCTTGTAGTTACTTATCCTAAATTAGTAGAGGTACTATAGTAAATATTATATTTGTGATCAGAATATTTCTAACAATGCATGCCAATTGTTGGAAGTGAAATTTAAAAAATCATCCACTCAGCACATTTTGACAATGTTCTTAATTCCAGAACCTCGGTGGTACGATCAACTCGTATGAATTTCTATGTTTCCCATACTTATCGTATTCTTCTACTATCGGGCCCTAGTCACTTATGGAAAGGCCGAGGTGAAGTAATTCCGCTGCAAATTAAGGTAAGTTGCATGTCGGTCAACAGACCGAGTCTAAAGCTTAGTTAGTCCGAAAGTGTGGGGTATTCCCAAGTGTTGGTAAGACGGTTTACCTGTTAATCAGAATTACTTACAAGTGGAACGGTATAACGTAAAAACCGCTTTTGAAAACTATTTAACATAAAATCAGAGCACTCACCTCCCACCCGTTTAGACAAGAAATTAAGTCTCACTTTTGCATTTTACTATCTTAAAAAGTAGATAATAAGTAAAAGTAGTGGTCAATATTACATTTTCAGGTTCTGCTTGGTGTGGGTCTTCTGCCGGTTGTTCTTATATGGATTGTATGTTGTATTCTGGGAAACTTGACATTCGCAGTGGTAATAAATACTATATTTAAATCTGAGTTGGAGATTATTTTAATGTTTGATAGTGCTATTTATAGTATTATACCTTCTAGATTGGTTGGATGTACGATATGAAAAAGCCTTTTTCTGCTCTTATCGGAAACATTGAATACTATTTCTGTCTTCCGACACTCATTGTGTCGTGTGTTGCGTATCTTCTCATTGCAATTAAAATTAGCCACGTGAGTCTTTTACTGTTATTAGTAATTAAAAGTATTCTTACTAAAAAGGAAGAGTTGTCCAACGCAATAACCTGTGGCCGTAGTATAGAAACGGCCGGGGGGTGCCCGAGCGGTTGAGAAATGTTGCCCGGGCAGGCTAAATACTGCCCAGGCACCCACCCGGGCATTTCTATAATACGGTAACTGAAGATCAGCAGTGTTTTATTTTAATTCATTTATTGGTTGGAAGCGGGATTGTGTGCTCTTGGAACCAAGTTCTTGATACAGACTATACTACAAAAGCGTATACTGCTAAGTGAATTGGAAAACATCATTGGAACTGATTTCCACTAAGCTTCTAACCACATTTCTCAATGCTTTGCGTAATTTCGAGCAACTAATTTGCATATATTGTTGAGACACAAATGATTTAGTTCCGTCGTATGGATGGTAGTCAAGTCAGTTTCTTCTCTCGTGAATTGTTCTGAAACCAGCTAAGGTTTTCACCGAATGGTGCAAATAATTGCATAAAAAGTAGTTAAAAGTGTAATTATATTCATATGTTTACAAATTTTGTCTATTTGTTTAAACGCAATACAAACTACCCTCCGATCGCAATATGAACGGACCAAGCAGCCTCGTCGGCGAGAGAGCGAGAGAAGAGAGAGACCTTTTGCATGCTTCTAGCAAAAACGTTATGATTTTGCACATATATAGGTAGGTAATGCGAACTTTGCGCCCCAACATTTGCGCTCCGGAACTTTGCGCCCCGGAACTTTGCGCCCCGGAACTTTGCGCCCCAGAACTTTGCGCCCCGTATCCTTGCGCCCCGTAAAGATATCAAATTTTTTAACAGTTTGCTTACTCTATAAGTAACAACTATCGGATAGCTTTGTCAAATGAGTACATATAAAACCCGATTACAAGCTTATTTCATAACAAGTATCAAATAACAAATATAACAACTATCTGAAATATTACTAAGCCGGAACAACTCTGGAGAAGGTTCAGATGATCTTTTCCCTAGAGCAAGGTTCGTAGTGATCTTTTGTTTGTCATATGTTTATTATTCCTTCTTTTGCTAAATAAATTATTATTATTATTAAATAATACTTGTTAATTATTAATTAAATAATAAAAATAAAGAGAATATTATGAAGAGATAGCTACTTTTCTTTTATTTTAAGATTTCCAAGCACCTTTCCGTATCTGGAGCTCTATCGAAAAATGCTCATCATGAGTTATATTGTGACAAGATGCTAGTCTAGAGTTTAGCTCATTTACAATGCTAATCCATGAAAACCCCACAAGTTAACTAGTAGCTAGGGTGAAACAAGCTAATTAAAAACTTATCGTTTTCTAGGTGTCCTCCCTCATCTTTTGTCATTTTACGGATGAAAGCCTCAAATATCGAGGCCCCCTGAGGACTCCAAATGATGGGTCGAAGAAGACGGAGCCTACACGACCTCTGAGCCAGGAGAATTGTTCACCCACGAACGAGTACTTCGACCTCAAAGTCCTTCTCTTTGAAGAGATTAGAATTAGAAGCCTCTGAATGAGAATCAGGGTGGTATTTAGCTGCGAGTTGTTGTGGGACAGACATATTAGGGTGAGCACAGATAGTGAACCCACTTAGAAATATTTGAATGCAACACCAATACACATATATTTTAGCTGGAAGTGTTTTAATTGTTTTGTTATTAATTATTTAACAGAGAGCAATTTTCAGGTTACACCCATATATCCCCACTGGTACCGACTGTGGTTAATCTATATACTTTAGAAGAAGTTTATAACTTGTTTCGTATCTCGGTGGCCTACTAACTAATTGAGCTATCCAGCTAATCACAGTGTTCGTTAATGCTTAAGAATTGCGCAAGACAGATAAACATATGACTTAATTACAATTCATTGATGCAATAGCAGTACATTAATACTGTTGTGCTTGTCTGCAGCCGGGACAAACCGCCCGGTCCTATCGCTGTAGACAAGCACCACAATACTTAAAGCTGCAGCAAATGTTGTAGATGCGTTCCAGCAGCGCCTCGCAAAACTAGAAAAGGACACTTTAGTTTAAGTTAAACAAATATATTCACAATATGAAAAACAAATATATATCCAGGATTTGGAATAGATTTTTGATCTAGTTTTTTCTTTAAAATATAATCACTATATGGATGTAATAAAACTTACCCCACAATGGTGTACTTCGGTTGCAGCTCGCAGCTGCGAGTGGAAATCCCGCGGGAACCTCTCTGTGAAGTCGGGCCTGCAATGAAGAATTAGTATCATTTTAACAACTCATTGAACAATCACGATCATTCCAAAACATTGGTCTAGATTCTACTGGTCCCTTTCAAATCGTAATGGATCATGATCCCCGCCCTAATCGGTAATCTTAAATAATTTATAAAACTCACCAGTCACGAACCCGGTATACTACACCCGGGCCCCATCTATACTGGACCAATGCGCTTCCGGTGCGATTGGTATTCTCTGCGATGACCAGGATGTCGTCGCCAACTAGAAGTGCGGCATCGGCGACGATGGGAGCGGCGATAGTGTTGGCATTCATGATGTCTGCAAATAATCTAGAACGAAATGGTTAGAAAGAATAAAATAACTATAAACGTGTGTTTATGACTGCTTTGATATGTAATATTAAAATCCAACCTCTTAGTTATTAGCCAATGGGAGGGCCACCCCGCCCATTACTGTAGGCTGTTATCAGTTCGCAGGAAGTTGATTTTGTCGAATCGCCATCCGATTCTATATGGAACGGGTGAGCCTGTTATCGAGGCAATCTTTCTATGAAGACTGAACATTAGTAATTGTATTATAATATCATAAAAATGGAAAACATATTTATATTTAAACTTACAATAAGATTGCTCGATCTCCCTGGGGGTAGGTGACGCGCCCAACATCGTTTTCTGCGGCTAATAGATGTAAACCGGTCAGGCATTCGTATATGACTATAGCCAGAGACCATATATCACTACGGCTGTCAATTGGTAGCCCCAGCAATTGCTCAGGGCTTCTATATAATACAATCAAGTTGGCATTTTTTTATTTTTTGCATTCTTATTTTATTTCGAGTTATGCTACTGGGTTTGTAGGTTAAGCGCGGACAGTATTTTTAAAACAGTTACCTTATATATGAAGGCAGAACGTAATGGAAAGAATTCAGAAGTATTACAAATGACATGATAATACTAATATTGAACTGCGCACTGTATAGACAATACAAAAATAAACATAATATGAATATTCAAAATATATGTTATAATATAATTGTTTTTTTTGCACCTGGTTTTGCTTCCTTTTGTTTTGTTTGTTTTCAACTGTTTTGAAATTTTTTTTTGAAAAAAGTCAAAATTGCGGGCCGGCCCGGGCCTGCCCGAGGCATCTCTGCGTACAGCATACGTGGAAAAATACGTGGACGTGCTGGCCCGCACTTTTGCCAGCCCTCACCATATCTACTTATGGTAGGCTAACTTCGCATACAATTATTTCTGATAAACAGATACAAATGAATGAATAAGAATCATATCAATTCACATATACAAATTACCGGAGAGAATTGGCACGACGATGCTATTGCCAAATTTACTAGTGATTGGTTATTGGGAATCCACTCAACGTAAACAAAGATACCCGCAAATGAGCAACTATACATGTCCATTTTCGTTCGACAATGATATGCATTAAAATGTAAAACAAGACAAATAAAGAATACTCTGGAATAGGATCATGCATGGACTGTTTTAGCACAGAAACAATAAGAATGAAAAGCAAAACAGGAAGAAATAATGAATTTCAATCTCTTGGAGTTGGTTTTTTGTAAATGGGGCTGGGCTAGCTCTTGCCTTACAAAAGGGAAGGTCGCCAACTCGCCCCCGGCTTTCGAAACCACATCATGTGGGGGTGGTAGGGTGTCACTTAAGAACACAGAATCCGTTTTTATTTTTTGCTGCGGACCATAGGGGGCCGAGTTATAGACCTTTAAAAATTTGTCAAAATTTCATTCCGAATAGGCTACAGGTAATTAGCAAAGTTTCAACAAGCAGTTGTGGCCGAGTGGTAGTGAGTTCGATTGGTAAGGCTATGAGTTCGGTTCCCGTCCCGGTCACAATTTTTTGCAAATTATTCAGTGCTACTTTAAAACGATTGTAAGCTTTGTCAGATTATCCTATACCACATAAGATGCTCAGGCTACAGTAACCCGATAGATAACCCATCAAATCCTAAAAATCCTTTCCAGTTTATAACTCCAGTTCAATACTGTTTCGCAGAGCACTCGTTAAACGAAAGGTCGCAATTTCGATTCCTGTCTAGGCATATTTTCCAAAACGTTTCTATGTCATTTGGGATTGTCATTTCCAAAAATATAACTACGTAACATTATTTCTTTTAAACACGAAGTACAATAGTTAAGATGAAATATTGTGGTTTTGGTCTGTTTTTGAAGAATCTCTTCCATCTTTAATATTTACACCTACACCTTGGAATTGTTTCCATTATTTTTTGATGAATGATAATGCAAGTTAAGTAGAGAATGCAGTTTCTGTGCATTAGTGACTACGTCAGTTAGTAATTCCCATACGATGTGCCTTCATATACCAAAAAGTACTTGTTGTACTTATTTGTATACAAATGGTTCTTTGAGAGGGGGGTAAAATATAAACATATATTATAGTAAACATCTTTTGTTTATCTTATATTTTCTTATAGTGATATTCTTTCATTGCATGCTCTAGTCGAAATCCGATATATTTCAGTTTTCGCGCAGAAACAGTTGAATATCCTTGAAATTCTTTTGAAATAATGACTTTTAGTTGTTAGTTCCTGGTTGACCACCTATAAAGATAATAAACAAAAACAATATATTAGTTAAAAATTGTTCATTTCGTTACACGCAATTATAAATTCTGTTAATTACACATTTAAAAGTGAGATTCTTGGTTTGAAAGAAGATTATCAACCGCGGATAACGGTGGTCTTGACAATGGTTTGTGTGTTTCCTGCAAACAAAATAACAATTATCGTTTAAAAGTAATATTACAAACCTCCGAATCCTCCCGGTCCTCCGAAACCACCACGGTTACCTCCGAAACCTGGACCGTATGCTGGTCCACGGTTACCGCCGTATCCGGGTCCGTTGTTGAATCCACCACGTCCACCAAATCCAGAGTTTCCACCGAAACCTAGAAGAATAAGTTAGAAAGCTAATGTAAATAAAGAAAAGTACCTCCTCCTCTACCTCCGGATGTGATAACTGTCTTCTCAATGACTGTGCCTCCACGTCCACCGAATTGTCTCTTCTCACGAGGATAAGCGCTAAATAATTGAAAAGTGTGATTATTAAATTATGAACATAATAATAATATTATTATAATAGATAATAGTTTAATGGACTTACAAGGCAACGGCGAGGATAGCAAGAAGAACGAGGATGGTTAGTTTCATTTTGTTGAGCTGATTATCATTGGTCGCAGCCTTCTTATATACTATTCTAAATAGATGTAAAGTGCTTCGTAGTTGACCTCCAAACGGGTATTTTTCTCACTTCCCTTACATTTTAACAAAGAAATTCTCCATCTCTCCGTTTGACCAACCGACTCGCTAAATCACAACAAAGATCACACAGCAACTAACGAAAGAAGGGGCTAGAGCTAAGTCAGCAGGATATATTATACATTTTATTGTAATTAGACATTTATAGACATGATTATACATTATTCTTATTTTATCTTGGTAGAGGGAGACTATTTCGGTAGTCTTTGTAGAGTTCTCGTCTAAAAGATCATCTTACTTTAAACATTGTGATATCACAAAATGTTTTGTATTTCCGGTAAATAGCCTATTATTCGTCGAACAATTGTTAATGAGTTCGGTTGAAAGACTGCTGAACTACTATATTCTTTGGTAATACCAAATGGTTTTTATATTTCTAGTAACACTCTTTTCTTTAAAGTAACAACTTTCTGCGTGCAAATTGTTCATTTTGACAACCGCTTGTTGTATTATGTCTTTCAAAGGAAATCAAGGCCGCGACCAATTCGAAGTCATAAAAAACTCCGACGGCCCAAAAACAGATTTTATCTTCTATTTCCTGCTGAATCAAAAAGACAAAAGCCACGTCGATTTCGAATTGGAAACAAGACATCAATGCAACAACTTACAGCATTAAGGGCTTCTGTTTTTGGTGTTTGGAAGAATCCAAATGGCAGAATACTGTGAAAAAGCTGCGTGGGTGGTGGGCCAGAACCGTGCCATTCAGCAATATGACCTAAAGCAAAACATATTGATTGGTACTTAAAGAAAACAGCTCAATTTGTGAAGTGCTGACTATCACAGTAAACCGTTACCTAAAACTTTGTGGGGGGGAATATATTTGTTCGTATTCAGTCCTGCCACCCTTGAGCTAAGTAACTTAGCAAACCAACTGGAAAAATTTGAGATTACCTCCACTTTTTGTAATTTTAACGCTGTCCGTATCGGCCTGTCGTCGGTCTCGCATTCTAAATAATTTTAGCAATAATTATTATAAATAAACCACTTACCCAAATACAATGGATGCAAACAAGAAAAGTAAAAGGAGCGTTATCTTATCCATGTATATGTATACAACTTATCATTTCACTTATATACCCAATTAATCTGGTTTATTCCGAACACCCAAAAAGAATGGAAGAAAAGTTTACAAGTAATATTTATTAATATTAATGTTTATCCATATACATATCCTCCGCGGTAGGCGCTTCCGTAAGGAGTGCGAACAACGGTAGCTCTACCTGCCCCATAAGGACCAACATAACCACGACTGTATACAACCTAAATACTTTATTTATTATCTTAATGGGAGGTCCACTTACAGCTCGTTTGAAGCGGCCATTGATCGCAGCATTCTAAATAGAATACATTTTAGTACTGTATTCGTGTTTTCGTATTATCTCAATAGTTACCATTCTAAAGTAGACGACATACATGGAGTTTAAAAAATAGCCAATTCGAATAGATTCTCGAAGTTTGGGTAAGAACGAACTTCACGGTATTTTTCATAAGAACTAATAAATCTTGTTGAATTACCTTAGGGTGTACTCCATATTCATTGTCAGCGTGATTAACATCAATTCCGGACACTTCGAAAAGAGCCCTTTAATGTAATATAAAAGTTTTATAAATTTGTCTTTATTGACTTAGTAATAACTTTCTGTTTCCGCTAAAGAAATGTGGGTTTACTGATATTTATATACTTTTGAAGAGACATATTTAAGTATAACTAGGGTATAGTTACTTACGAAACACTCATAGTAGCCAATAGGGCCAGCAATATTATTAGTAGAGAAGTCTTCATTGTAACTGGCCCTTTTGTGAAAGTTAGGGTATTTATATCATTCTTACAGCTACTTTTTACAGCGAGAAAAATGAAGAAAACAAAAAGTAAATGTCGTCTGACCGAAGAACAAATTGGATTTTTGTGTCTGACAACACAAAATAACAAAGTAGAAAATATAAATACCCTATTCCTACGATATTTTAAAGTTATTTTAATTATTCAAATGCTTTTAGCATATTTTATACATAGTTTCTTACAGGCGGGGCCTTCTAGGAATACCGTGATTTCTAGTAACATATTTGTACATGAAGCAAAGCCAAGTCTAAGGCAAGAAGTTATAGAAGAAAACACAGTAAGTTACCTTTTTACGACCAGCAGTTAGTGTAACATATGTATCTTACCGGCATATAGGCTCCATGCAAATAAATATTTTCAAGTAACCTTTGAAATGAGCACACTGTTTTAGACTTTCATCGCCAAAAAAAGGAAACACGACGAGTTAATTAATAGTACAGTCGTTTATCATATGTAGTTCCATAAAATTATGTAAAAAACGTTTAAGCAAGTTGTCTGAACTTATGTATCTAAAGATATGAATCTAAAACAACCCTATATGTTAACACCGAGACTGAGGTTATCTTAGACAAGACCTTAATCATTTAATAAAATAATTCTGCTAATTTAGAGTCGAGTTGTTTCGCGCAACGAGCTTTTTTACGCTTCCAGCCCGGAATTTTCGGAACCCCGTGAGGATGAGACTCGTATCAGACGTCGTATTGCCTTCAAGTAAGAATTTTACAAATGTTTCATAATTATCTAAATAAAATCATATGAAGAGCACCGTGGGGCGTTGATTTGTCTCACAGAATATGAATCATAAACTTTATCGGCATTGAACGCTCAGTTGTGCAGTCTAACCATTTATTTCACAGCTGCACCCTTTTAATAGATCAAAAGTACTATTAAATACCATATTTATCCCATTATACACCCATATCCTGTAATATTATGTTTTATTTATATAATATTAACTTATATTTACTTTAGAAAGCCACCTCGCACCACAGTTGAAGGCAAAGAGTTATCTGCCTCCAAATACAATACAACGTTACAAGTTTGTTCTTATTATATTTACTTTTTATTGATGGAACAGTCTGTGTGGTCCAATTGTCGATTGTTGTTTCTTTTGTGTGTGGTCTTTTGAGCGAATCAATCAATACAGTGATATTGCACATCATGAACACTCTTAGTTATTCCAGGGTGAACTTGAGCGCCGAGCATCTAGAGCGCAAATTGTACGAAGAAGTAAGTTATTTTAAAACAAACCCTATAATTATAATAAATAAGGCAAAATTAATCATGCCTAATCTTTTGTAAACCTTTGTTTTCTTTGAAAATTGTCAAAGAGAAGTATTTTGCTCGAAAATAGGCACTCTTTGTAGGTACAAACGCTCACAACAAGAAGCTGGCCGAATTTCATAATTCCGAATGTTTATTTCAATTTGCTATTTTAATAAAAATAATAGAAGAGTAAGTTTAACTCATTTATTTTATTCCTTTTTAAATGTTTTTTCGTTTTATTATTAAAGATAAAAAGTTTATTAAGAGTGCAGGTGCCAAACTGTGACCGTCTTATTGATTTTTGCCGTTTAGACTTTAATTCTATCAATAAAATTGCTATATTTATTTGCAGATTTGAGAAGGATGGTGTGAAAACAAGAAAGCCTGTGATTACGTTCTGTTATCCTAAAAAGGCCTCAGATGGTTAGCAATACTATATTATTATTTGACCGTACTTATTCTAGAATACCCTAATCTTGCGGATCTATTCTATCCGGATTTCTCTCATACACAGCCTATTTCCGAGGGTCAGATATGGTCTGGTGATGAGGAATATATGTTAACACTAACAAATCATCTAGGAATAAGGTAATATCCAATATAACAATAATTACTACTTAAAGATATGCCTAATTTTAAAGCTACTTGATTTTTCATAATAATTTATGTTTCGTCAAGCTATTTCTAGAAACTTTATTTTTGAAAACTACTTGTACTGATTTGTGCATGAACCTTGTGCAATGGTGGTTCTTCAGATAATATATAAATCTTTGAAACACTTCTTTTTAAATCAATTATAAACAAAAATAATACATATTTAAGGCAGTACGCATATTGTGTGAAATATTTGCCCTCCAGAAAGAAAGCAGAAAATAATATGGAAACATATGGTATGTGTAATCTCTTCTTGCAATATCTTACTCTAATTATTTTTTATATTTCATTTATTTTCTTAGATGGTGGTCTATATCCAGTGGTGTTAGCCATAGTGTCTCCCGTTCGGAATAGTATGTTTTATATGGACCTCACACGAGCTGCATATTCATATACAATACACTCGCAGACCACCCTCACCGATTTCTTTGACTCTGTTTATAAACATCGATATCCACAAACGCAAGGTAAATAGTGGTCCGAAAACAAGAAGAATAGATTTAATATATAAACTTTAATTGAGGAATGATTTTTATGGCATAGATATTTAAAATATTTAAATATAAAAAACAATTGATATTCTTTCAGAATTATTAAAAAGATACAGCATTTAATTTAATTTACATTTATAGGTGCAAACTTGGTTGTCCTGGAGAATCTTGGAAGTGGTCTAATTAGACGTTTGGACATAAAAAATCACGGATTAGTAGTTGGTAAAGAAGGTGTAGCAGCCATGATTACCAGGTATTCTTAATTATTAACTATAGTACATTTGAACGTTAAACATAACGCAATTTAGAAAACACTAATATCAATCAATTGTTCAGAAATAATGAACACACTTTTGAGTCCTACAGTTGAGATAGTAAATAAATTGTTTAATTTTAATAAATCGAAAAAGCACTGTGTCTAGTTTTTATTTCATATTCTTGTAGACTAACTCCGGAGATAACAGTTTGTCTTGTTGCTGCACTTCTAGCTGAACAACGAATATTAATAGCAGGAAATTCGGTAAAATAATAATATAAGTGTTTTATATATGAAGTTGTTTAAGGTCGGCGATACAGACATTCGACATCCATCTATAAAACCAACAAACTCAAGAAATGTTAGTCAGTTTGTAATAATCCACCAGTAACGGTGTTTTATATATTTATTTATACTTGTGTTATTTAGTTATATAATATTTATTATTTAGATAAGTTGTTCTACAACTCGCATTGTACAGATGATGGAGGCCCTTATCCGGCCACTACCATGGCCCCATACTTTTATTCCAATTGTACCGGATAACCTAATAGGACTCTGTGATAATCCAACTCCTTACTTAATGGGGATGTTAAGGTCTATAACATTTACTTATTTAATAACTAAATACTATTTATTATAGATCAAATCTAAACAAAGTTAAAGAGTTGATCATTGAGGATGTTGAAGATAGAGATATGAGACAAGTAAGTGTAAACAAGAACATTAGCAACTTCTCATATCGTATTTAAGTCTTTTTAATATAAAATAGTTAACTAACATGTTTTAGTCGGATTTTGTGTTTGTGGATATTGACGCCGGTCTAATTAACCCTACTCCTCTTCCACTTAAAGACTTTACTGACCAGAACCAATGGAGAACTGAGGTTAGATCAACTATTTATCTCACTAGGAGGTCTAACATATTACGTTTTAGAACTCCTTACACTTTTGTGAGCGTGTTGGTATGCCGCGTAAACTGAGCTCTGCACTGCTTCGATACCTTCGTGAAGCAATACATGGAAACAGTAGAAGTGCCGACGCGAAAGTAGAAGATGTATTTATATAAGACTAGTTTATTGAATAATTTATATTATAGGCAATTCTCAAATGGTATTCTAGACTATTTGGTCATTATCGTTATGTTGGAGCCCATTTTGTTAGTTTATAAGCACCTTACACTATTAATATAATATTTAAGATTTGGAACGATGAATCTAAGAAATTATTGATAGAATATCAGCCAGAAAAAGCATTTCGACCTTATTTGGCCTATTTATGCGAGACGAGCATGTTCGAAGAATGGATAAAGTCTCGTGAAACCAAAGAAAAGACAAACACTGAAAAGGTTGCTTAGTTATTATATAAAAACATAATAATTGTCTTCAGGATGCCATCTCCGAAAAAAACTTGTCCACAATACCGGGTAGTCAAGAGAACTTAAATACAAAACTAGACAAAATTTGGGAAACAGAGTTTAATAGAGTGACTCCAGCACCTATTAATAATATAGTTGCTAAGTTATCAGCAATGATTAGATTTAAGAGAAATTAGGTAAATACATACGTGTTTTTAGTAGCTTTAGTTTTAATTACGATCTCAATACATTCGAAATTGTACAAACTTAAGTGAACATCAGTTGTTGTTATAGTTATTAACAAGTAAATAAAACAATGAATGATTAATTTTGGCTTGTTTAAGAAAATAGCATTAGTGATATTTACTAAAACACATGTGTATTACTTTGGTCAAGTTAAACAAGGAACATAGATATCGACAAAAATATCGTTTGATAATGACCAATCTGAATAGCCGTTTATATATTCATCCTAGTGAAATGTTAAATAAATATTAACTTATTAAAAGAAGAAAAGTATCTATCTCTTAGAATAGAATCTTGTTTAGAGGGTCTCTATTGATCAAATTGTTTAACAACTTCATACCTATGTTTTAATTTAAATAAAGAGCCCATGTGCATATTTAGAACATCTATTTTTAAGCGGGAGCCTCTCAAGATTGATTAAAAAGTTGCCAAAAAAGACAGTTTTCGACAAAGATAATTTGAGACAACCATAGTTGGGGTTGTCTTTATGTAGGGACCGGCACCCGCCTTTCTGTTTTTCGAAATACGACATACATTTAACTGCATTCGAAAGATGCTACTTAGTGTAACAATAATCCGGAAACAGATTAGGAAAAAATCAATTTTCGCGAGAGTTACGATCAAAATACTACCGGATATCTTTGGACAAAAATATAGGTAAAATTTGGCTATCGAAAATGGGCGGGGCTTACATCTGTGTAGAAGGCAGCGCTGGTAAAGCTGCATGCGGCGGGCTCGGAAATAAAACTAACTTCGCGGAAAATAATTCAAATGATCTAAAACTTGGGATTCCATTTTGAAATAATGATAGAAAGAAACTTTTATAAAAATTATAGTCTTTTTCGATAGTTTTGAGCATATTAAATGTTCGGCGCGCACTCATATTTTTGAAATTGCATTGCGGAAAATGGCAATGTACGTTTTAGCTCAAATTTTTACTGAATACAGATACATGATATAGAAAGACAATATTAACAAATTGGACATGCACAATTACCAGGTTTTGAGGAAACGCTGTTTGAATTTTTCGAATTGGCATAACTACACTGCAATTTAAAAAATATGTTATTTAAAGCAGAAAACAAGAAACTTGGAATATTTAGCTATCGAAGTATATGAAAATTATTGCAATAATCTTACTCGGCTCCTGAGCTATGAGCATTTCAAAATTGCACCATTTTTCGGGGGTTACTGTATTTTTGCGTGCCATCTTTAGCCTTTCAGTGCGCGCCGAGAAAAGGGGCGTGGCTGCCGGTCTCTATATTTAGCATGGGGTCTGTTCAGTCTCTTGTACTAAGCCATGTAAGTGCTGTGATCGGGTCAGCTCCTGCCGGTCTGTCTTACACTTGTCTATGGGAAAATGTGTAGTTGTTAAACTTATGAATTAGAAGATGAAATTCTTAGAATTAAAGCTAAAAATAAGGAAACTTCTTTTGGACTCCTAACCATATGCTATTTAATATTTGCTTAGAATATGTATGTCATAAATGTACTCACTCAGTTAAGTTAATATCTCCTTCATATAAGAAGTTGGCTATTCCGCTTCGTTCATTAATTTCAAGTATGCCAGTAGCATTCACTCCCGGTGGCTTTTTAATCACAGCCTTCGTTATTTTCTAAAGTTAAATGTTATATTAGGTAACAACATGAGTCTATTTAACTTACGGCAACTCGTTGCTTCAGCTTATCTTCCTGTTCTTTAGTCAGGGTTGCTACTTTAGTGCGAATGTTGCGAAGCTTCACAAAACGTTGTGGCAAATCGATTCCACCCAAAGTCTACAAAACAATTCATATTCATAAATGTTCAATGTAAATGGCAACGTACAATATTGAACGGAGAACGGAGATGCTGGCCCGGTGCTAGCAAAAGGTCTCATACAAACGTTGAACTCTTTACACTCCATTGTTACTCTTGGCGCTTACTATATAATCTCCTTAGAGCTTCGAAAGTACATTAAATGTTTGTTATAGTCTGATCCGAGAGTAATAATGGAGTGTAAAGAAAAAGAAAAAAAACGAAACGCATTGCACTTGGGATGTAAGTGCGTGCAATTGGCGCAGTGTTAAAAATCATATAAACGCAAGAAACACTCAATTATTACTTTTGAATCAAACTATATTAGACTTAGAGTAACGTGAAAGACCAAATCGATATCTCTCGGAAAACTCACTTTCTTGAACAATGCCAATGTTTGATTGGAGATTCTGAAAGTTGAAAGGTAAAAAAAATACTTTGATCTGCGAACACTTTCTTTTTCGTTTTTAAGTTATCCAATTCTTAAAAATTCTTTGAACCTAAGATAAATTTCCGAATTTGACCGAACTAGTTTATTCTTTAAAAGGTTCGGCAGGTCAGACATAGTGTTGAGTTGCGTTGATCTATTTAAAAAAGCAACTACATTTATCCAAGTCAATTTTAATTATGTTATATAGTCTTTATTCTGAGCTGTGTTTTCAGCGCAGTATCACGGTGAGCAGTTTTGTT
>JAQGAV010000376.1:0-34769 GCA_034691345.1 Phasmarhabditis papillosa
CTTTGTTATGGAGTTTCCGCTTTCTTCAGTTTCTTCATATCAAGATCCAGATATTAAGCATCTGGCTGAAACTTCAATAACACTTTCGAGTTTTAGTCACAGTCTTATTTTCCATAGTATGTGACATTATTCTGGGTGCTGTGCTATGAAGTTGCACTTTCTATGGTTCCCTCTCTCACTTCTTCGCTCCAAATATCTGTGATTTCGTCCTTTGTAAAATATATAAACAAACTTTAAATTTTAGTGAGAAACGATTTTTGATTCAACTAAGAGTACTTTTGAAGAACAGGCTTCCAACCTACCGATTCTCCATTCATGTTTACATAACACTGCTGTTCCCCAGGATACGGCTTTAGTGTCCTAGCTCTTGCAATAGACTGCATACACATACCTAGAAACATTGGAATATTCTTTTACTTCCATGATTTCGTAACTCCTTTCTTCTATTTAGCTCTTGCGGATCTATGATCTTGCGTGGGCCAATACCCGTTTGCAGTTCATTCTCTTCAAGTACCTCGTGCTATTTTAAAGGACATTTAGGTTAAACATCAATTAGGAATATTGAGATATATCGTTCTAGACAGCAATTTTCTAGTTTGGTGGTCCAGAAATTTCTGATTTTTAAGACCAGACAAGTAATCATTTACTTTAAAGCGGCCAAAATGGTAATCTTAAACGCCCGGTGCACTAAAGGATTGTAACTCAATTTTAATGTCCCATTCGATCGAACTATTACTTCGGAATAGATGGAAAACATCAAATTTACAGTTTTTTTTCAATTTGTAGATTTTCAGAACATTTGAAAACATATGGACAAAAGTATCAAATTTTTGAGTGCCGGGCCTTGGAGGAACTGAGCGATTTTTTAATAACAAATAGTCATAATTCTATAAAGCCTGAACACTAATCTTTGAATCACTTTCAGTTAAATTCGATCTACTGACTCAATAGCTATTCAATTGAAAATCCTTTTGAATAAGAGTTTTGCTAATTTACTTTATTTTGACCTACACTTCTTTTAACGCTTCATTTATTATCTAAGAAGTTCAAAATTTGTTCCAATTGCACGTTTTCTGCTCCATTTTAGCTCAGAAGTTCAAACTGAGTAGCTACTTTATTTTTGTTCAATTAAACTACTTTTTGATAATTATCATTTAAACTAAGATAACTAAATCTAGAGGTTGCAGATTCGATTTCTTTTTCTGTTCTTGAGATTGAGAGTTTGTTAAAAAAGATTTAAAAGGATTTATAGAAGCGCCAAGAGTAATAATGGACTGTAAAGAATTCAACGCTCGTCTGAGCCCCTTTTGCAAGCACCGCGCCAGCATCTGGCGGCTACTCTCTGTTCATTATTGTACGGGCGTGCAATTTGCCTGCAGGTGTGTAGTTGAAAATCCTAAAAATACCCAAGTGACAGACCTTTATTACTTTCGGTGCTCACTAGATCATGTTTGGAAGTTTTAGTTCCGATGATTGATTGTGCAATAACTATTTAACGTCACCCCAACGTTTCAATTTTTAAAACTACATCTAGATCCAATATAAACTTCCATACTGAACTCTGAACTTGCATAGAACGAGCATTTTTGGCGCAGCTTTTTAGGTTTGTAGCGCTAAAACTGAAATATGATAGGACCTGAGATAATATAAATTAGACTAGTGTATAGATGGAAAGAGGGTTAATATAGAAAAAGCTAACCTAAAAATAAAGGCAAGTCTGCAGAGTTTTAGCTCAAATGATTTAAATATTGGGTGTTTGAATCAAAGTGTGAACTACTATCACAAAACTAGTGGAATTCTTTTGGTCATTCATTGCGGAATCTTCTGAGCATAGACGGCTCCTTTCTAATATTCAGTCTTCGAGTGTAAAAAAAACGAAATGGGATAAGTAAGCCACTGGTTTACCAAGCGTTCTGCAGCTATGGGGAGTCGAACCCACAGCCTGAGATCCTCACGGATTCAGAAACCGCTGCTCTAACCCCAAAGCTGTCGCACCTCTTCACGCTTATCAAGCTTTTATTAAAAGCCCGGTACACTCCAAATTTTGTTTCTCTCATGTTATTCTAGGCTGAAAAAGTTTTTCACAAATATGTAAATAAGGTTTTTCATTTTGGTTCTTCTAAGTTGCGTTACTGCAGCCTGTATGGACATAAAATGGTTAAAAACATATTTGGGATGAGAACTTTGCACATTTTGTTCGCTAACTAGGAGTATCACCAAAGAAAATGATAGAAATGTTTTATTGTTTGCCGCAGGATTGTGTGGGCGGGATTCTGGTATTCCTTTGCTTAAACCCCTTCCATAGGGGAACCTAAGCGCAGAGTTGCACACTTTTCAAAATGCATAACTTTAAAAAAATCAATTTTTTAAAATTCGGGTAACATATTTCAACTCGGAATGATGATCTCTATCGAAAAGGACTATAAAAATGAGAACAGTGTTTGTGGACCGTGCCTTTAACGTTGATCTTTGTTGATTTTAACATTCAATTGATTTCTGTAAGAAACTATAAAGTTATGCAGAAATGGCCGGTACTTTCCCTGTTTACTTTCCTATTAGAATCACCGCTAAACAACTTTAAAAATTTCCAAATCTGCAAATTTTCCCACTCATTCCTACATTGTAAATGTGAGGAACTGGAAATTTAGAAGTTTGCAAAATGGAAGTCGACCGAATCCAAAGAACAAGAACATTTCTTTAACGGAACGACGAAGTTAGAAAAGAGCCATTTGGAAAATCTAACTAAGATTTATCTGATTCTTATTAGAAGGGTGAATACAAGGCTGGTAGTTCAATATCGGGTTGTTCTACGAAACTGAATGCAGTATCCTGGGGGAGCAGAACCACTCATCTCCAATTGTGACTGAAACTGAAGGATGCCGTTAATTAGAGTCATCGGTTGGTTCTATGGCTAACGCAGTTGAATTCATCATACAACTTGAAGTAATACCTAAATAATAACGAATTGTGAAAGATTGTAGATGAATAATGCAGTCTTAAACTAGACATATCAGACTTTTGATAACTTACAAAAGTTTAGTTAAATAGTCTGTGTTCCATTACGGTATACTGCGGAAAACTGGTTTTATATTAAAATGAATTTAATTTGGAAGAAAAGGCTTCCAATCCATCGAATATCCACTTCTTTTTATATAACACTGCTGCTCCCATGTTACCGCCCTTGATTAGATAGGTTTAGAGTACACTTTTGAAGTAACGGCTTCAAATTTGCTACAATTGAACCCTAACAATGTTCGGTATCTCTGCTTTCCTCAACACCATCATGTTCATGACCCCTTCTCAATCTGCGTAACCCCTCTTTTCAAAGCTTTCTTGTTTACACCTTCTTTTTGTTTTCGAAAAACTTCTAAAAATAAGTTTTGGCTGCTTAGAAACGCGCTGAATTTTGTATTGCAATTGGGATTTGCAGGCGGTAGGCGTGGCTTGTGGATAATATTGTATGAGTCACAAGGGAGGCGAGGTGTAGGAAAAAGGTCGGAGGATGAATAAGACGTGATTGCACACAGGTGATTTTTTAATTTAAGATGAAACATCGTGTGACCTTACAATTTCCTGATAGCCTTTTAACTTAGGTTTTCAACTTGAATCCTAGAAGTTGCGGAAAAGTGCTCAGTTCGGTGCTTACAAATTTGTAAACCCAGGGATAAAAGTGTAGGCCGGGGACTGGCCCAATGTCCACCAAAGAGAAGCTACCATTAGTTTGAGATTACTGGGAGAGCTGTTCCGAAATATTTATCCACTCCCCAACCCCTCGAATGACAAAATCTGTTAAACATTTGATAATTAAAAAAGTATTATTATAATCTACAGTAATCATCATAGGTTTAGCAGACTGTAAAACTACTTTTGTTTTCTAAATAAAACATGTTTATTATGAATGTTTTTTATATTTGTAAACATTTTTGTTAATCAAATCAAAAAGGCGGAAAGAGTGATAAAATAGGGACTAATCTGGATGTTATGCTACGCTTTTAGGGGTATTTAGTATATTTCTCGAGGTTGGAAAGAGCTACTTATTACTTACGGACGAGCTTCAGCTTCTACGAAAATACATCCTGATCATAGCCGGTGGGCCGCGCAGTTTTTATCTATCAATACATATATTGAATTCAAATGTATCCTTAAATACTTATAATTGACTTTTTCATCTCTGAATTGTTCCTTAATTGGAGTTGACCGGGCCATCCAGTTTTATTTCCTCAATTCCGTTTTTCAAATTGTGTTGTGAGAAAAAAGATGATAACTTTTGTTATGTTCATTAGTTGTGCCTGCTGCTCAAAATGGATTTCGAAACACTATTAGAAAACTGAATTGTTTTTCCGAGTCTGTGGCTGGCCGTAGTATAGAAACGATCGGGTGGGTGTCCGGGCAGTTTTTAGCCTGCCCGGGCAACAATTCTTATCTGCTGCTCGGGCAGCCAAAAACTGCCCGGGCACCCACCCGGGCGTTTCTATACTACGGCCCCATGGGTGCCGGAAGCTTTATTTCGATATTGAATCTCGCAAATTAGTATGCAACTTACCGGAACCTTCAAACGCTTTCAATTGTGAAATCCGGAATCAGGAACTTCAAATGACTCCGGTCCTCAGTAGGTGCCCCCCCCCCCCACCTTGGATCAATTTCACAATTAACTTCTGTTTAGCTCTTATTCATTACCTTCTGTTAATTAGTTTCTTTCTCTTTTTCCAGCAGGTGTGCGCCGGCGCGTTTTATAATTAAATACACCGCATGATTTACATAGGAATAAGAACATTAAAGAGAAGTTTAGAAAGTGAGGGTGGGAGGTTATATAGAAGTAGTATCAAATAAATGAAAGCGACTCCCAAAAAACAGAATTCGTTTGAACTGATAATTTATGCCGTCGTCATCAAAATAGTATAGAATAGTTCTGTTTTCTGTTTTCTGTTTTCTGGGATTCCTAAATGAAACAAAGGTGTAAACGAAAAATGGATTTATGCTTTACCGATCTACCAAGTGGTTTAAGCTCGACCGGAGCAAAACTAATTGATTTAAGTGTTTTGTTTCTCTATGTTTTTGGGCCCTGCTTCCAGGACAGTGACGGCCAGTAGAGAGGTATGCACTTGACAGTGAACGTAAGTGAACGTTTTCCCTCAGAAAGAACTCTTTTTTTTGCGGGGAGCTCCTCAACTTTGACAGGAAAAGAGATAAACGGGCCTTTGGGACATGGGCTTTATTTTCTGATGAGGATTGTCAACACCGGGCCATTTGAAAACCAGCCCGGAGTTAATATTAAGGCTAGGGAGCTACCCCAAACGATCGTGGATGCGGTCACAGGTTGCTGAACTTCCAATCCAATTCTTCACTCCAGTTTCTTTTAGCTCCATTTTATTCCTCTACCTGATCCTTTTATTGTTTTACCTTCATCTGGGTGTTCTAGCTGTTTTCGGAAGTGACAAAGACTCTCATATTGAATTACATTCTGTTTTTATAACCAAAATAGAAAAAAATGATGTTTTGCATTGGAGAATCGGAAAAAGCCAGTGGTGTTCACTGGTAGATCCAGGGCCGGGTTGACTAGAGCAAATTTGCACCTGTGTCCGGAACTGGTCATAGTAGCTAGAGAGTGACAAATGTGACCTACTAGTGCAGTCAATACTATTTTTTAGTATTTTAAAGAGTGTATAGTTTTCCTTTAATCGATTTTATATATCACACAACAATTGTAGATGTATTTGGTTCCGTGTTTTCATGTTTCTTCTGGTTATCCCATATCTGAGGCTGTAGTTTTGACATGGAGTCGCTAGCAAAGCGAACAAAGTTTGTCAAAAGCTTGAACCTATAATCCAGCAATTGTTCCCGTCAGGATTGGGAATTTGGCCTAAAAATTAAGCCCGGTGCCCGGCCCGACTAATATTCCCACCATTGTTCTATCTAAAGTTCGAATCAAACATTTCCGAGTCCTCCAGACCCATTTCCTCGCATCCGTTTGATTCATAACTCCCCCTTTGTCAATCTTCGTTTTCCATTTCTCAGCTTCTCTATTTTATTCTAACTTTTCTTGTATTGCAGGTGTATTCGGGCTTCTTTCTAATCCTGTATTTAACATCGCTGCTCCATGGACAGGCTCCTCCCCCATTCCGCTTCGCCCCGCCCCATTTACAGCACAAATCTCTCTAAGAACATGCCTCTAACGCGTGCCGTAATGCACAAGCTACAGTTTGCTAAGGGCATAGGCCAACGCGAAATGCTTAGGGCCAATACCCTGCCGTCTATCACCAGATCACGGGTAAGTACCCTTTTTATTATTTTATGACTTTTGGGGTTTTTAGTTTTTGTCGGTTTGGGCCCCTTTTTCGGTTGAAATGGTCAGAATTGAGTTGAATAACGGTTTGTAACGGTGTGAATGTGATTAAGAGTTGTTAAATCTGTGTTTTCGTTGTTTAAAAGGCCAAAATCGTTGTTTTTATTCAAATGTACTTGTTTGGCTTAAACAAGTTTTCGAGTTTGCTTCAATAAAATTGTATCAAAATTCGAGTTACCTACATTCTAATACCCTACGTTTACGGGCAGCCCAGTGATCAGCATATTTTAAATTTGAATAGCAATATTGTTAATTATAGTGGTTAGTATGAAACTTTTTATATTCAATTTACTCTAGGTGTTTTCGAAAATACAATCTTTTCATAGATTTTGCTCCATTTTCGTTTTTGGCGGAGCCTTCTCACAAAAATCAATCAATACCACCGCTGATTCATTAATCCTGATGTTGCGGATAACTCGCTCCGCGGCTAAATCTGCTAGAATCGTGCTCGAATCAATCTAAGCTCATAAACTGCGTGTGTGGGCTTCGTTCTTCATGAATTCCGCCTAATTACCTTTCTCATGTCCTTTTTAGACTTTTAATCATCCGTTTCTCATAGCTAAAGAAACTGAGAAATTAGAAATTACTGGGAATGTTCTGGAAAATGTATTGAATTTGTAGGATAAACCTACATACAGTCTTAAAAATCAGAATCGGGGTAGTCCGGGGCCGAGGTTCACAATTTTCAGGATCCCAGTAGATTTGAATTCATGGTGTGGAACTTGAGACTCCCAGAAAATAGAACCATTTTGAACCGAAAGTTTCGCAAATCGCCTATAAAATAGTTCCGTTTTTGACGGGTTCATTCTACTAAAAGTTTTTTTGGGTTTGGAGGCCGTATTTGTGTTAAAACTATCCGTTTACTGTTACCGAATTCGTAGCAGCTCGCAATGAAAGAACGATAATCTCCAGAAAACAAAAACATAATTCTATAAAATTACTTTCGACTCCCCATTTGCTTTACTCTCATTGATAAATGTTATTACTTTTACCCTACAATTCATTCTTTTTTTGTATTTTTGCTCGTATTCAGCTGCCTTTTCTATTGATTTTGACTGCCTACAAAATCCGGGAAACGAAGTAGTATAAAAAGTGAAAACCAGGCTTGTATGAAGGGGAATCCGTTCAGTCATAAAGATTTATTCAAATTATCTCTTGAAAAGCTATAAAATGAATTATTTCGGTATTTGTAAGCTATAGTCTGTATCAAGAGCTAGGTTTCCAGCGCTGCGGTGTTATAAAATGGAAAACCGGTGAATTGTCAGCCTTTTCTTCCAAAGTACATTCAATTTTATGTAACACCGTTTCTCTGTAGGATATTGGGCCGAAAGTCTAGCTTCTGATACAGACTATAGTAAACTCTCCTTACACCAAACAAGCAACAAAATAACCTATATTTGGTATACCAGGCCATAATTCTTTACTGCGAACTCAAAAATATCATACGTGAACATATAGTTTGCATATTCTTTATCTAAAACGTATTACTACAAACATATTTGATCACATTATCTATAGGAAAGTTTATCTATTGTCTCACTTCCTAGTATTCATATTGATTACAATTTCTTGCATTATCTTCGTGTGTCGATATATAACATTTGAAGCCCCAAATAGAAAAGGGATTAATATTTATGATTTCTTTTACAAAAGAATAACATCATTTGTGAGAAATGTTGTTAGCTAGAATTGTTATGAAGCTCTGTTAAGCTAGACAGAAGTTTATAAGGAAATACAAGATCCTAGTCGGGGACTATATCCGGACCCGTAACAAATCTTTGAATCATTGGATTAAATGTAGGTCGTTACTTAGAGGTGCATCAAAATCCGTAGTATTGAAGTTTCTTTGAGCTAGAGCGATACCCGGAAGCTAGTACTATAGTACCAAAAGCTAGGTTTCAAGTCCGATATACTGGTGAGCAGAAGGGTAGGGGTAAATGAACGTACTTTTAAACAAAGGCTTCAAATCCACCGATTTTCCGTTCATTGTAATCTAACAACGCTTCCCCTCAGAACATTACGCTGGAAACCTTGCTGGTGATACAAAGTATAGTCCATCTCCAGACCTAGGTTTCAGAGCGGTGTATTACGAGCGTGGCGGCGTGTTATAAAATATGAATGTCTTTTAGAGAAAACGCACCACGTCGACCGATTAAAAAAATCGGCCACTCCGGCCGCGCTGGAAATCTAGGTCTTGAGATGGACTATATATCCAATATATCCCGTATGACACATTGAAATATTATGTGCGGTTTTGTTTGAATTATCCAGTTTCCTTGTTCTTTTGAACGTATCGAAAGTTTCAGACTGCGTTTGTATCCTTATTCTACTTCTATTAGAGTATGTTCCTATGGTTTCATAATCTCTTTAGGTTGACGTTAGCTCTTACTTAGTTCATGTACTTTAGATGATTATTCCGTCATTCCTCAGAAGATCAGACAACTTTTACAGATATTTATTACAAAAACCTGCTTCTTTAAGTAGTGACATTATCTTTCTAAATTATCTTCAAACCTTTTTCAACATCTTTTGAAACTACATGTTGTAAAACTGAGGTTTTCAAGAACGATATTGATTTAGTACCCATGAAAGAGGAATGTTTTTTTGTTTTTATTAGAAAACATCGTACTTTTGAAGAATTGTATGCCAATTCATTGATTTTCTATTTCTTTATACTACGCAGGAGCCTAGCTCTTAAAACAATCTATGTTCATATTTACCTTAACACCTTATAATTCGTAATGTTTCTACCTCCCTGCTAGGTAATTATAATGTCAGCTGGCTGGCTACAATCTTTAAAATTGATTACGTTCTCTACGTCATTTGAGATAGAAAGGATTAGTAGGCTAAGCTCTGCCTGAGTATATCAATATCATAGTCTTTAAAGGTATATCACAGGGATGGAAAAGGGCCGGCCAGGCTGGCTTTACAGATTTGCGGTTCTGGCCCGGGCCGGCCCGGTAAATTGCCACAAATTGTCTAGCTAGGTGATAAGGAAAAGTAGAGAAAGCAGTTCAGGGGGAAATTGTACTACAGTTAAAGTATTCTGGTGAAGAGCAATCCCTTAAACCACCTTGGACCTTCCTTTTCATGTACACAAATGGAGGTTAGAAAGTCAGAATTGGCCACATTCCTCCTCCGAAAGTACGAGTATCAATTATAAACAAATGATAATTTTCTGTTATTTAATTGTACTTTCGGAAAAATAAACATTCATTATTATTATTATTATTGGAAAAAAGTAGTAGACCTGAGTGGGTGTTCATCCGAATGATAGAACGCGGTTCTGCTATAGCCAGGCTTTTTTTAAATCCCCTTACTTGAGTCCTAATCCAGACAACGCTTCTTGTTCACACATTTTTGAAGTAATTATCCCGTATCTGGGCCTTTCTCAGTTTCGGGCCTAGAATTCGCTGTTTTTGATCATTCTTTTTTGATCAGAAAGTATAAAGTTCAAGCCAGGTTTGAACCAGAACTCTCCGAATCCCCCGTTTTCGATGCTTTGGTTGCAACTGGCGCAGTGCCGTCAGAATGGCTAAAAATATGCAAATAAAATGCCGAAATTCACAAGAAATATAGCTTATTTACCTATTTTAACTGTCTTTTTCACACAGTTTAGCGGCCAAAATAACAGATTTCCTTTTGATTTGTGGTGATAAAAGAAGACAAGAAATGGACCCGCCGGTCGGTTTATTGACGGAATGCCGAGAAGGTAAGGGATCGGCCAAATTTCATTATTTCGAGGTTCGCCGGTTTGTTAAGTAGACATAAACTAGAGGTCGATAGTTCGAATCCACTCGGAGGCAGAATCCACCGCACTCTGGATGCTTTACCATGCAGTTTCCGATACCTTAAGTTCCTTTGTCGCACATCTTTGCTCCAAACATCTGTTATTTGTTATGTAAAATCAATGTACTTATTCACGTAATTCTTAGGTGACACTACAGCTATCACACCGCGTATTGGGTCTGGGTTTCAGAATCTTCCGTTTAATCCAGGCCAACCCAAACTTCGGGCCGGCCTGCAACATACGCCCCCTGAGCCATGGGTAGAGTTTAAGGGGCCGGCTCGGGCTGCTCAAGAATTACTACAGGCCGGGCCGGGCTGGTCACTCGATAATATTGTTTCGAGTAGTTTATTTTGGCTTTATAACAAGCGCGTAGCGATTTGATTAGCGCCTTAATCAGTTTAACATTCTATTTGTAAAAGACGAAGAAACAAAAAGAAATAATAAAATGAAAAGGAAATACGTAAAATAGGGGTGGAAATAATTAGGGCGCCGTGTTAAAAAATACCTGGTGTTGAACATGTAGTGGATTGCTGGTAAGGGGACTGACAGTATTTTAGTTCTACCAAGGCAGTTAGAAATGAAATACTGATCCGTCTATAATCATCAAAAAGGTTTATGATTATCATACATTATCCATACCTAGTCCATACCTACATTCAGAACGCTGTAAGATGTAAAGCACATGCTCCTAGACTAACTCAGATACGGGGAACACAATGGGCGTAACAGATTTGAGCTATCTCCGGCCCTGACCCGACTTTTTCGCTAATTATTGTTATATTTGCTGCTTTGTTACATAGTCTGTATCAAGAGATAGGTTTCAAGCGCGGTATCTCGGGGAGCAGCGGTGCTAAATAATAGCTTTTTGTTTAAAAGTACATTTACTGTTGTATAACACTGCTTCTATCTAGGATACGGTGGTGGAGACCTAGGTCTTAAAGGACTATAAACGAAAGACCCATCAATTTTTTGAGAATCCAATATATAATTTGTTAACATCCCAGATATATAAACACCGCGCTCCTTGTTTTTCAATTGAACAAATATAATATTTTGAGATTTGCCCTTCCTTTTCTGACCTTATTTCCCATATATTTTTGCTTTCGTTTAGCCATTCAAAATAGCAATAACCATCTGAATTTCAATGAAACAAACGATTTTAAGACAAATGTGAGGACAACAAAGGGTTAGAATACGGAGATTAGTTATTTTCGGGATTGCGACAGAGTGGGAAATGGCAGGCCCGTTTTTTTGTAATGTTTCGCCTCCGGGCCGGCCGATTTTTCAGATTTGAGGCCTTGTCCCGGGCCGGCCCGCTAAAATCCCACTCTTGGTTTGAGAAGTACGGAGGTACATATGAAACTAAATACTTCGGATTCAAATTATTTCATAAATCTGATGGCTCCATTTAGAATGTTCGTATCTTCGGGTCCGATATTTCTTGATCGAGGGGTTCGCTCGTAAAGCATGAGCCATCTCTTATTTCAAATAAGTTCTATGTACTTTCAATTTTACAAACTTAAAGCGCTGGTACTGGGCCTATTTACACAAAGCTACCTGATGTGAAGAACTCAAAACAGTAGTTTTGACCTACAATTAAGATTATTATTTTCCTTGTATGCTTTAAAAACACGATAGTGCATTCTGATCTCTGATAAGTACTTTTCTCATTACGTATCGCCTGATGTCTTTGTAACAGTTACGAATACATTATTTCACCTGCCGTGACACAGGATACGAAATACGTAATCTCGTAATATGGACAATATTGATCTCAATTTCTCACTTAAGTAAAAGGGCCTTTCACGGAATTTCAGCTCAAATCACGAGATCTGCGAAAAAAGCGGAAGAAGTTATCAACTTTAGTGACGAGTAATTTCCGGATAAAAAGATTCAATTGGTAGAGATAGTAAACATAGAAGAGTAGAACGATTAGGTTTGAAAAGCTGATAGGGTTACACCATATTGGGCAGACCTCTTTGGGACCCTTTAGGTCCGAACGGGCCCGGTCCGGGATATCGATTAAGGTCTAACAATGAGACTAAGGTTTTTCGGAAATTCAAAATTAGACCAAAGTTGGCGAAACAAATACAAATAGTCCACTACCAAAATGTAGAATAGGCAGGAATATGCCTTTCTCTTCAAGTGCGACTACAGGAATTAATTCGTAAAATAGGGCCGGCATAGTCAACGGATGAATCGTTTGCATAGGTGTACTGTGGAATTTAAGAGGAGCGCGGAAATCGAAAGAAAATGTACAAGCAACCGATATAATTGTGCGCTCGCCTTGTAATAAATAGACCTTTAAGCTACATGAGATTTGTTGCAGGTCGGTTGTTTCGCTAGACTTCGAATCTACGAGGAGAATGCTCGATTTATTCTAATAACAATATTGGTATTGCTATATTTATTAGTAGGAGCATTCATTTTCAATCATTTGGAACATGAAAATGAACTTAATGAACGAAGAGAAGTGAGTTTAGAGTTATAGTCTGCTGCAAAAACTAGGTGACATACGCAGTGTCGCAGGAATCAGCGGTATTAAAAAGAATAAAATCCACTTTTAAACAAATGATCCGAATCTATGCCGGGCCCAGATTCTATGCCGGACCCAGCCGGCATGTTCCAATTCTCAAAAAACCATGCCCAGCCCGCTTTTTTCCTTTCCTGTCTACCCCAAATTGACCATAACTTGTAGGTTTTGCACTAAAACCATACAATCCTAATCATTATAAGTCTAATATATAACTTAATCTGCCTGGAAGTTATATTAATTTATAATAAAAGACTCCTTTTTCGCTAATTCTAGCTGCATTTGCCCTCCGGTTAATTCTGCCCACGACGGCCTAACTTCGCCTTCCGTCCCCTAGGCAACAGTCTTTGGCTGCGTAGCACCTGCGAGGCATTAGCTGAGTATTCTATATTCACTGTGTAATTGAGGGCACAAGGGGAATGAATGATCTAGAAATAGGGGAACTTTTATATAGTGTGTATCAAGAACTAGTTTTTCAGGTTGAGTAACCGGGAGACAGGCGGTGTTAGATAAAAATAAAAATAAATTCATTTTTATATAACACCGCTGCTCTGTAGGAAACTGCGCTGCAAACCGAGTTCTTTTTACAGACTTAGCAACCCAGATACTGTATAATATAATTTTTTTAAATACAAACAAACAAACAAAAACAATGTTTTAGTTTGCCGAGACGATCGAAAAGTATCGACGGAAATACTGTGGGAAGAGTAGTCAGGAAGATATGGATGAGGTAAGAACCTAGATTTAAAATGTTTAAAGTTCCTGCATTAAAGAGCTAGCTAAAACTTTTAGCCTAAAAGTCTCGTTGCTTGCCCATTCATATAGTATACCTCTGTTCTAGTAACAATTATAGTCTGTGGCAATGGCTAGAAGTTCAGCCCAGTATCGTGGGTGTTAAAATAAAATGATTTTTGGGGAAAAGGCTCATAATGCACCAATTTTAATTCATTTTTTAATACACAGCTGCTCACCAGACCCCGGCGCTGGAAATGGCTTTCAATACGGAGTATATATTCCCTAGTGGACCCCTGTAACACTATATATATATATATATATATTAGTTTTACCTTTGAGTACCAATATCTTTACTTTATTTCATCGTTTTATGCTAGGGTATTGCAAATTTTATTGAAAACTTTCAATTTATATTAGTGAATCTAACTATTTTGCGCGTTGTAAACTGATCCTTTAGACCTCTAACTTTTGTCCGCCGACTATAACAAATCCATGCAACCACCCTCGTCCTACGTCACCTTCCTAACAAAAAACGGCAACTTTCTTTGATTTTAAAATCTAACTTTGGATTCTGTGAAAAATGAGGGTGCGTGAGAAGAAACGTGAGCTGCGTTGATTGAGTTTGAGTAAAAAACGCCTTAAATGATCGTTCAACGAGGTTTTGCACGTAGAATTAAGAACTAACTTTTGGCCTGGAAGATAGTAAGTAGTAGGTGGTTTGCAGGGCTACTTAAGCCCCGGACATGCCCTGGCCGGGCCTCTCGGGCTCATCCGAAAACACCATAAGTAATAAGTTGTATTTCAAAAAATTGTTACTCCTGGATGCCCCCGAATCTATGGAGCGTCGAAGCTCTTTATCTAGCTTCATAGCGAGATCAATCATCCAGGCGACTAAAAGATATAGGATATTTCTGAAAAGCTCGGGATATAATAAAAACATTTGTAACATTATTATTTTAGCCCTGTGACATCGACACATTAGTTTCTATAATAAGTGATGCTACTTCTAACGGATTAACTAATAATCGACCGCGGTTTGATATGTTCGGAGCATTGTTCTTCTCAGGAACTGTTATATCCACTATAGGTAAGAAAGTTGAATAGTTTGTTTTATAATAAGACTATAAATATATTGTGTGTGTGTGTGTTCCATGCAAATTACTTATATAATTTACTTGTAAGGGAATCTCGGGAATCTCGGAGCTTCCGCATTCCACAATCTCGGAGCTTCCGCATTCCACAATTGATATTACAACAATTTTTATCGCCACCTAATCAATCCGATGTTTCAAAAACGTTGCTAAATTCTAAATTTGTTTTTGTTCTACTAACAACCAGTATTGGGTGTTAAATGAATATTACTGACTGAGTATAGTCATATACATGACTATACAGTCAGTCACATTTTTCTTGCAAGCGACATTTTTCTTGAAAGAATAGGTCAGTAAGTATGTCACTAGATGAATATTCACAGTCGAACAGTCACAGTCATGGTTAGTCATGATATCCCCATAACTGTTCTCAACATCGGTTTCGATTCTAATCTAGTATATTCCATTTAGGATTCGGGTCCTCCACTCCTCGTACCTCTTCTGGTCGTTTTGTTACCATAATCTATGGAGTTGTTGGATGTACTTGTTGTGTATTATTCTTTAATCTTTTTTTAGAGAGATTTATAACGGCGTTGTCTTATTTCTTAAGGTGAGTTTTTAAAGAATTTCAGCACATTTACACTACAATCCTGACTGGGCCAGCCCGAAATATGGTCACAAGTTCAAATTTCTAATTTTCAGAAAAGTCACAGTAGTAACATTTCAAATCATACTAATAGTTGTGACTCACAAATAGTTTTCGTAACCTCTTTCGAATGTACAAACTGAAAACAAAAAGTAAATTTACAAAATAAGCTAGGTTTGGCGAATCTTATAGTCTGCGGACAAATTGCTTTCAAATAAAGGGCTGCGAATGTTACCCTGGGGCGCCATTCATGGAAATTCGGAAAGTATGTATCTTCCTATAGATTTTTCTAATTGAATTTTTATAAAAATTGTTTTATTTTTCCTCCCAATACTTGAATTTGCATGCAACGATCATACCAGCAAAAATAACAGAAAACAACGGCTTTTTCCACTTCTTCTAGGGTACGCAAATTAGCGTAATCTTCGTACACATAGGGTTGTCTACCGTTTCCATTTGCAAACAGAAAATGCGTAGAATATAATTTGACGATTTGGGTTTGCGCTGTCCCGTTATAGCCGAAGGACTGATTGCTTGCAGGCTTGCAGGCAGGACTGTGAATGTTGCAATGGAGCGCTAATCCGTTTGCTTTTCAGTCTATTGCCCTTTAGTATCCGCGCTTCTTTGCAAAACTGACCGTATACCCCTGCCGTGTTCAAGGCTACTTTGAAGGTCTTCCGCAAGCAGTATATAAGACAAAAATCACTTTCTATAACACGGAACCCCTATAACATTTCATTTTGCTAAAGAAGTTGTTTACAACTATATCAGTTTTATTCTACCAAAGGATTATACTGAAGCCTTTTTTATCTAATATTCCTACTATTAATACATAAAGTTAAATAATCCTTTTGCCCTTGCAATTATTAGAAATACATATACGAATGTAAGGCATTTACGTTGGAGGGCATCGGCTTAAAAACAATGGCGTAGTGGCGAAAATGGGGGGACCAGTATACCGTAATCCCCTATTGTAGCGGTTTCGTTCATTTTAGTACAAACGAACCCTAAACTAGGTCTGCAGTAAAACACTTTTTTTATTCACTATCAGTATACTAGAGTTGGGCGTTTGGGCTCGTTTTCAAAAACGAGCTTTTTTGAACTTTAGTGGATAACTGTTCTTACAGAGCTCAGAATTGGCTGAAACTTTCTGACAATATAGAACATGTATCAACACATATAATATATGAAAATTAGCCGCATTCTTCTATTAAAACTTTAGTTATTCACTAAAGCTCGAAAAAGCTCTTTTTTAAAAACGAGCTCAAACGCCCAACTCTACAGTATACCACTGGGACCACCAAGATTTAAGCAAATTTTGGTTTTATACGATTATTTAACTGTCTTACCATTCATACTTGCAGACATCTCCATGAGCGAAAACTGAAGCGGCGATCCGCCATGAGCTCCAAAGATAATAAGCCAGTAACTCTGCTAATCAATAATGAGGACTTCGAATCGGCTAGGTAACTACGGTAGCTAGACTCCGCCGCCTACAGTAACCTATTTTAGTTCTTGTGAAGGAGTACAGGATAACTGGAGGCCGTCTGTGTATAAAGTCTTCTTCTGTCTTGTAAGGTAAGCAGTTTTGTCGGATATAAAAATAAAATAGGCTGGGTAATGTGTAATAATTGCAATCAATATGAAATACAATAATTCTTTCCTCCCAAGAAATGCTCTTCTTTATTCTACAAGACTTGTAACAAGTGATATAGTCTGTATCAAGAGAGAGATTTCCAACGCCGCATCCTGGGAGAGGTGGTGCATTATAAAATTGACAAGAAAATAGGTGGATTGGGAGCCGTGTTTTCAAAAGTACATTCATTTAATCTCTCTACAAGGGATGCTGCGCTTAAAACAAGGCTACTGCTACAGACTAGATTTGCAACAAACATTATGGTCCTTCTTATTTTATGGGAAAATAATATAAAGAAAATGAAATGTATAAAGACAATGAATGAAATAAATTTACTGATGCATTAAATATAACTTCTACTTTTCAGTATCTCTATCATTCTGATCACATCTGCTGCTTCATTGTATTCTCATATAGAAGAATGGCCTTATATTGATTCGCTCTACTTTTGTTTTATTAGGTAAGCTTGGTTAGCTAAAGAAGCACACAATAACAGTAGGATTACATCAACGAAAACAAATTGAAACCAAAAGTAACTGCACTAGGGCATGGTTACCGGCCCGGCCTGAAATTTTGAAACCCAAGCCGGGCCGGTGTTAGTCATTACCTCTACGTTTGCTAAACCTAAACTAGCCAGATTCATTTCTTGAATCACACTTTTCAAAAAACCACTGTAAATTTCCATGACACAGGGTTTCGGCCGTTCATACCGGAATCTATCTTCTGATTTTAAGAGAACTATAGTCTATATCAATAGCTAGGTTTCTAGAGCAGTATCCTGGAAAAATACTGAAGGAAAACGCTTCGTTTCCGATTTACCAATCATTTTTATATAACACCGCTGCTCCGCGGGACACCGCGCTGTAAACGTAGTTCTTGATACAGAATATAGACGTAATCAATCTTTGTATATAATATAAGAGTTATTATTTTCAGTTTTGCTACAATCGGTTTTGGTGACTATGTTTCTAACATACAAGAACATACAGAGATGCATGAATGGTACAGAGTTGTTAACTTTATACTTCTAAGTATGGGAGCATGCTGTTTCTATTGTTTATTTAATGTATCATCTATTGTTGTGCGGTAGGTTATTCATTCAATTTGAACAAATAAGGGTTAAACTTATGTAACATTTAGAATCCTTAGAAAATGTGTAGTGCCTTTATTTTAAGGACTGGTTGCAGGGCTGGCAATATTGAGGGCCGGCCCTCACTTTTGAAACCGATCAATAATGATCCTAGTGGGGCCGGCCCGGGCTTGGTAGGGTCGGGGCCGGGCCGGGCCGGGCCTACAAGTTCTGATAGGAGGGCCGGCCCGGACCGCCTCTTGCCACCCCTGACTGGGTACTTTCAATATCCGGGGTGCGTTGCCTAGATCTAATTTTTCAAAAGGGGCCTCTAATTTTTTGAATTGTATTATAGCGGTAAAGCATAAACTATAAATGCAATATTTCCTCTCAGCAGGAATTATATTAATTATTTTCTTTCAGTCAGCTACTAAACTGGATGATCAAGAAGATGGACATAAAGGTGGAAGGCGGATTCTGTTGTTTCCGGAAGAAGAGAAGATATATGGGATTAGGACTAAGACCACCCAGGGGTACGGTAGAATTAAAATATTATAGCTATCGTAGTACTAAATTGACTAGAGTCGGCCTTTTGCACTTGAGCTTTCAGTTTTACACAGTTAGGTACTGCCTGGGGGGGGGGGGGGCTTTCGGAGCCCCGGAGTATTGATTTTTTACAAGTTGAAATCTAGCGAGAGGCCGATCCGGTTTAATGCTAGAAACATCTTTGTGGTCGAAAAGTTTAAGCGCATCGCCCTGAAATAATTGATATATCCTGGACAATCCCTTCAGAAAACCTGGCCCGGCCCGCAAAAAAACGAAAAGTTGTTGGTAATTTGCCCGGAGCGTTACTACGTCTTTCCATTCATTTGATCCTATTCCTGGCTGATCCGGATGTTTTAAAACTTTATCCCGCCCACCCACGAAGAAGCAGATTATGAGCAAGAGGAAATATGTAAATGACAGAATCAGCTGTGAATTAGCGAAATGGGAGCAAACTTTAGAAAGAAAGAGGAAAACAAACCTATAAAAGATATTGACGAAAGAGACTGTAAACATTTGTGATTGATAACAATTTGTATATGAGGAGTGAGTGATACTATAGTCTGTCTTCAAACCTACTGTCCGCGCGCGCCGTTGCACAGATGGGCAGCAGGCGCGTGAATTAATTAATTGATCGTTGAGGACTGATGTGCGTTGTAAAGGCTAACAGTCGCTTTACATAATTTACGCTAACAATTAATTTACGCGCCTGCTGCTCATTTCTGCAACGGCGCGCGGACCGTAGGTTTGAAGACAGACTATATTTACTTTTAAATTTCATGAACTAGAACTATTAGAAACCGAGTCTGCAAAAACAACAACGTTTTTAGCGGCAGCAAACATTCTAGCGCATGAGTTATATGCAAAAGGCTAAAACAAAACTGGGAGTATGGTTCTATATATATAGCTGTGCGCTTCTCGAAATACTGGCAATTTGCCCGGGCCGACCCGTTCTTCACCATGGACCATATTATATAAAAATAAAGAAAGACTTATATAAATAAGCTTAATAAGTTTAATAATTCGATATTACTTATCTCAGGCTACGACTGCACATCCTCCCGTTGTTCAGTTGATTATACAGATGGATTATTGTCTCTTAAAGAGTTCCTTATGAACCAACAGAGTTCAGTACTATTGCTACAGAAACAATTGATACAGGTTAGCTGTTATTCATTTTCACCTTACAACACATGACCAAATAAAAGCATTTCATTTGTGGTTTCCCAATGGAAAATGCTCGAATTCGGACTAACTCGTTTGTCTATATTTTCTGTAAGCGAACCGTTTCGCATTAATAGTATTATTTTCATTAATATTAATATTCGTATTAAAAGTTCTTCTGAAAATATTTCCTGAGTTGATCAGTTCAAATCGCGGAGCAGCCCGCATTTGACCTTTGAAAAGCTCACCATATTTGTTGGGGCCCCGCATTGCTCGAAACCACCACGTCTAGACCTAGGGGGCGAAACGTAGTAGTTTCACACACACTAAATATACAAAAAAAAATTATATTTATTATTCAAAAAAGATCAATATATATATTTCATTCATTTTAAGTATTATAAATCCTTATTTCTAGAGTGCCGCCAAAAACAACAAAGATAATGAACCACAGAAGATATCAGCCACTAGAGTAGGACCAATGGGCATTCTCGACGAAGCATTTGGGGATGAATAGTAGATTGTTTAAACAACATTTTAGATACTTTTGATTCTATGTACTATAGTCCTATTGAAAAGTAATGAGGCGAGACCAATTTCCAATTTTCGCCACACTATTCCCTTCAAAAATTGCTAAATCACAATTGTTTCATAAAAATACGTAGATGACACGGCCTGTATGTATATTAGTATTATCCCTGTATATTAGTCTTTTAACCAATAACATTAGATCTCTAGAAACACTTCCGGACTGTTATATCAGCATTTGCCCAACTAACCATAGACCTGAAATGTTCCTCCCCCTAAACTTCATAATGTGATTTTTCTGACCATGCTCAGTGTCCGATAAGTTCCCCCCTTGTTAATACGGTGTATTATGCATCTCAGCCTTTTATTTGAAGTATTTCCAATTCAGTATAGTTTCCATTCATTTTGGTATTAATTCGGGTTTACAAATGATGTAAATAGTAAATATAATAAAGATTTAATTAAGATGATAAGGCAATAATAAAAAAACATAATACAAAATATAAAATAGCTAAAGATCACTGGTTATCACTACACTTTTTCTTCATCTGATGAAAGGCTGATTATCTCAGGATCAGGTCTTCGTTTACTGGCTGGGAGGGCGTAGTCATGATCGTTGAGGAAACTCCGCAGTCTAGCTTCTTCATCCAGAAGCCGCTTCAAGCTGGATTTGGTTGGACTCGCAGACGCTATCGGTTTGACTGGCTCCTCCGAAACTTTCGGCAAACCTCCAAGAGGTATCAAAGTAGGCGAAGGACACAAATAGTCCCGTGGTGGAAGTGGTGGGGGTCTTTCTTCTCTTTCAGGCTCTTGGTACGATTGGGTTACTGTAACCACTCTCATTGAAGGCGGCTTAGTCACTGTAGCGCAATGCTCAGGTTGTAGATGTACTGTAGCCAGTTCTGGAGCTCGCACTACCGGAGTTGAAGCAGTAGGTTGATGTGGCCGGACATCAGGCTTAACTTCAATAAGTAATCCTTTCTTCAATAATCTTTGTAGTTTTTCTTCTTCATATAACATTTCAATTTCTCTGCTGACAGGTGGAAGTTCATTTGATTTTAAATGACCCATATCAAAGTCTATGACATTCCGTGGAGTGTTTCGGATTATGTTTCGGAAGAAATCTCGAATAATGTTGTTTGTGAAGCTTTGCTGAAAATATTTTAGTTAGAAATGTGAGGAATGTTTTCAATTTTATATTTTTATTGCGATGACAGTTCAGCAGATAAAGAAGCGCTATGTTATCAGCGCCGTATCCTGGCAGCAGCGGTATTAGATTGAAATGAATGTACCTTTAGAGAAGGCTCCCACTCCCCGATTTCCCATTTATTTCAATACAACACCGCGAGACACGCTGCTCACCAGGACACTGCGTTAGAAGTCTAGCTCTTGCTAAAGACTATAATTTAACTTGCTATTAAAAATATATAGTTTCGCTTGCAAATTTCAAATCCCATAGACTTCTTATCTTAAAGGACCTCTCTACTCGCAGTTAGATAAAAAAATTTTGAAACCTGTTACTATCGAAAGCAACTAAATACACAAAATACAATGCTTGGTGTTTACGACTAATCATTTATATATTTAATAGTTTTATCATCCTGTACTAACCACTGCTGGCGACTGCTCTTCCTTCTCCGAAATGTATCCGACCTTTATCCGTTCTGACTTTCTCACTGGTGTCGGAGTAACCAATTCAGCTGCTTTCCTTAGAGGTCTGTCCCTTGGCCTTGGGGAAACTGGATCCGCGGTGTAAGTCTGGAATTAATTTGAAGTTTTATAGATTATTTACTTATGCGAACTAAAATATAACACAGTTTTTTCAAAATTCAAGATGTTAGATTTCTGTTTATATATTCAATTGTTCATTGCTAGAATGGGGAACGAAACAGTCTCGTATTCCACACCCACATTTTCAATGTCATAGTACATCCATTTTACAAATGTATATCTTGTTAAATTTTATATTAATGAAGTGTCTAGCCGGAACCTAGTTGATGTTAACTAAAACCCGCGACACTCCTCCATGAATATTTACTAACCTCGCTGACAGGCGATTCATCCTGATAAGGTGATATTCTCCTAATTGGTTTCCTAATCCTGTCAGACTTTCTAGCCGGAGGTGGAGTTACTGCTTCAACTGAGAGTCTGGAGGTACTCGGTCTTGCTGGTGGAGGAGCTGGCTCCGGGCTAAGAGCGGGATAACTCTAAAACACAAAAATTGAAGGTGAGGTTTGTAAAAAAACTGCATATCTCAGAATCTACACATAATCATCTGTATATTTATGTTATAGAAGCTAATTTTGACCCCATACTAAACTACCCGATAAAAAAAATGTGTGGTGCATTTTCGTTTTACGACCATTAAAAGTTACATATTTGGTGGACACGGCCTCAATATTATGTAATATTTTGAATAGTGTAGTCAGGTAGAGACGTTTGTCCCGGAGGTAAATTTTATTTTTTATTATTTTTTCACCAACAACTAAATCTATCTCTCACTGTCTTTTAACGTAAGTAGAAAACAATAATATAATAAAATCGAAACTAATCTCTCTGATCATGGATTCAGTTGTTTCTGTAATATTACTACCTTTCTGATAGCTATCCGTTTCTCTCTAACAACTTCTTTAGTCTCCTCTGTCTTTGGTATTTCTTCCCCTTCCATTGTCAGTTCTGTTAGTATTTTCTTCATAAATTCTTCTACAAATCCTTTATCCGATGCTGTATCCACAACAGTCTTGAACATACTGAAAGAATTGTTTAAATTCATTCTTATAGTCTTTTAATTCAAAGACGAGGTATTTTTGACAATTCATATCCATGTATTAGGCTGTGGGCTAAGCAGTTAAAGCAAATATTTTGTCTTCAAATAAATATTTTATATGATTTGGTCTAGAGCATAGGAGTATCGATGTTACATCACAGTTTTGTGATTTAATAAGTGTGTTGTAGCCCAGTGGTTAGAGAAAATGTCTCGGATTTTATGAGAATTTTAGGATTGGGTTGGACTTTTAAACTATTTTAGTATTGAGCAGTTTATGAGATAAAATATATAACTATTAAACTATTAGAACTGCTTTTCAAAGATTATAATGCCACATTATTTTATGTTTATATTGTTAATTACAAAAATATTGACCACTCTCTAATATTATAATATTTCCTACTCACTCATAGCTCTTGGTAACATCTTCTAACGAACATAGCTGATCTAATCTTCTATCTTCTTCTGGAGCCACTTTCTTTCTATAGAAGTCAGCGAAGGAAAGCACCTGGAAAGGATAAGTTGTTAATATTTATTATTGATGATCCCTATAAAAAGACTAATAAAGATAGATTTGTTAATAAGTATATTACTTATATTATAAGTATAAAAGTAATAAAGTTACTTTAAAATGATTTATCTATTTCGTTTCGCAAACAAAAAATTGCGTATTGAACCATCTAATGGTTTTCCCATTTTGCCACAGAACGAGCAATTTTACAAACCTTACACAACACCGGGCGAACGAGCGATTTTACAAACCTTACACAACACCGCGCGCTGCAGTCTTCTTTTTGTTATAGACTATACTCGTACCAGAAGACCAAATACTTATTGTCCTAGTACGTTTAACAGTATACACACGTTATGCTATGCACATCTTGCCACTATAATCGTTTATCTCATTTTATCTCATATATATCTCGTGTATCGAATTAGACAACTTTGGATAAAATATTGCTACAGATTCTTATAAATACCTACCTTCTTCTCCCGTTTTGGTGGTCTCGGAGGAGTAATGGAGTTCGGGATGCTAGGTGCATCGTCACTAATTTCAATTGTGTTTGGTAGGTCGGGAAACCCCATCTGAAAGAAATGATCTTATATCGTTACATAAAGTAAAAAAATATATCCAATTCTTAGAACTAGAAAGAAAAAATTAAAAAATATATTTAACCAAACAACCGCAAACAGATATCTTCTTTAAATGGAATACACGGATGAAAAATAAAAGGAATAAATTATAATAACATATTAATAGAAATGTGCATTTACATATTTTTAAACTAGCATTTTATAATTCTTCAAAGAAATGCACGCAGGCGTGATACCCCATTAGCCGACATATAGTAATACCTCTAATATTCGGTTAGTTATTGATTAGCAGAGGTCGCAAAGGGCCCGGTCCGGCACATTGGGTACTAATTTTTTTCAGACTAAAAAAAGAAAGAAAAATATCCTGATCACGGCTTAAGCTAAAATGGAACATTGTGCTTCATTTATGCCCAAGAATAATGTAAAACCTTCCATAAAAACATATTTGGACTTGTGACTGTATTTCGGGCGGGCCGGCGGTCTGAGTTTTTGAAAAATGGTTCGGACCGGGCCTGAATATAACTTTTACACGGGTGGGTCCATTCCCATCCCTGTTGATAGGTGAACAGTAACTTCAAACAAATGTTAACATGCAAACTAACAAGTTCAATCAAAGAGTCTTTTCAAACAAAACATAACAGACTTCTATTAAATGTCGTTAGAAGAGATGATTGTATGAATAGACATTAAACGTTACACTTCAAAACTTGGAAAATTTCAGTCTAGTCATCAGAGCAGAGGTCTCTGAATCTGCAAGGATGTGGGTTCTAGAGTTGGGCAGCTCGGCTCGAAAAAACGATTCCCAGCGTGTTTTTCGAGCTTGAGCTCGGCCCGAACCCCGAAAGCCCATTTTTGCCAAAGCCCTGGCTCTCGCAAAACGGGCTCCAAGACTCAATGTTAGAAAGGAGCCGCCCCTGCTCAGAAGATTATTGGGATTCAAGTGTGATGTGAAAAATATTTACTAAATTAACCCGAAAACCCTATTGTCATGTAACATGTTCACAGCATTTATAGGGTTTCTCAGTTATCAATTGCCCGTTGGCGTTGTCACAGTTGACCTCAATAGGTCAACCTAATATAATATAATGTAATAAGAAAAATACATTTGTTATTATTAATATTAATGAATCGAACTCGCCGTTCTAATACAAATTATGCGAGAGAAAAGCAACCGGAGGAGGATAGCACAGTTGTGGAACAAATCAGTAAGTTCACTTTATCTGAAAATATAGAAACAAAGCGAGCTATAAAAGATCATTTTAGTATCTTATAAGTTTCAAAAATAGTTTAAAGTGGTTTAATTGCTACTATCGCAAATATCAACAAATATCTTCGGTACAAGGCTATTTATACCACAATCAGACTAGCAATTATGTTGCTTATTGAGTCTTTGACTTAATACAAGAATAGAAAAGGAAAAGCCAATTTGTTTAATATTACTAAAGTTCAACTAAACCTCATCACTTGTTTTTTTAACTTTTTCTACCAGTTTATCTAACAATGCACCTATATTCACAATCATTGCTAGTCTATAAATTTGTGTATTTTACAAGTTACAGAAAACCCATATCATCTAGAGTTATTATAGCTTATAGATGTTCCGAGTATTGTTACCGACTTAATAAAAATGACATAGTTAGAAAAGATAGTGATTCTGTAATCGCACAATAGTATTTTATAGTAACTGAATGTCTTAATAAACTAGTGGAAGCAGTTGCACAGGTAGAGAGTTATGAGGAGAAGAAAGAAAAGATAAACCTATTACTGAAAAAGGGAGGTGAGTGAAGGAATATATTATATAGTCTGTAACAAGAACTAGGTTTTCTACGCATTATCCCAGGTAACAGCGATGCTATTAAATATGAATATAGTTTTGAAGAAAAGGCTGCCGATCACCCCATTTTCATTCTTATATAACACCGCTGCTCCCTGGAAACTTAGCTCTTGAAAAGACTATAGGTCAAATTATCTTCGGTTCACCCGGTATTGGTTAGTACAGTGTCCATCTCAATACCTAGGTTTCCAGCGCGGAATCATAAGCGGGGGCAGTGTTATAAAAAAGAATGTAAAATCGGTCGACATGTTCGTTTTCTCTAAAGTACATTCATTTTAATAACACGGGGCCCCGCTCGTGAAACCGCGCTAGAAACATAGGTGTTGAGATGGACTATGCATGACTATGACTGAATGAACACACAGTCATGCATCACTATAGTAAGTTATCCATTTTATTGCAAAGGATAGTCAGGCACTTAATCATCTAGTCAGTTACACTAGTTAATATTCGGGACTAGCCGTTTCCGAATTGGGCGATTTTGCCGATTTTCTATCTAATAATGATTTTCAATGATAAAAATAAGTTCTGTTTTTTTATGTTTTTTTCCAAGAAAATCGGCAAAATCGCCCAGTTCGGAAACGGGATAGTTCCAAATATTCATAGTTATAATTTGTCATGATATCACAAACACTGGGTATTCCTGATCGTTAGCTTCTTTCCTTCATTTAGTCTTCAGCTTACCTTTCAAGCTACCAGATTAGGAAGATATTTCGGGAAGTCGAACCGACGGCCTCAGATACTCAGGGATTCAGAATCCTACCACTAAGCTCATGCACCCGCACAAAATACATTACATTATTCATGAAACGACACCAAACTTTAAACTATGAACCTATTTTAAACTCTCCTTTCTTTTAGATCTAAACGGTCTAAAGGCCCTTCTTGACCACCAGAAAAGTCCTAAGAAGAAGTCAGTAGCGGAGCCAACAGAACGGGCTACAACGAGAAGAATGAAGGCAGAAGGATCGGAAGAAGATTCGCCGGAACGATCTCAAGAGGAAACTGATGAGACGGGGAGTCAGAGTGGAGGCTGTAAAGGTCTGTGGACCAGGGATAAATACGTTTCGACCGGGATCGGAATTTATAAGATCGGCCCGGGCCATGTCGGCGGCCGAAAATTTGAAAAGCGGGCGCTTCCGATGTTTTTCCAACCCTGGATTTGATGGGAGGTTTCTCAAATAGCTTGTTTTCAGGTTCAAAAAAGGAATAAGTTATACAACGAGCAATATGGATGTTGTGGCAAGAACACTTTAGATCTTTAAGTTAACAACTTTTGTTTATTTTGTAATAAAATTTTTCTTCTATTCATTGTCACATTGTGCTGTAAAACCAAATTGAGATCCGCGCGGTGGTTAGGGTTGTTGTCCAACAACCGTCGTATAGGGAAATTAAACATGTATTTTGTTCCCATGTCCATAATGAAACGTTTTACTGATAGATTACCTATTCCGGTAATTCGCAACTTGAGTCTCACAAAATGTTGAACACATCGGTTAAGCGAAGTGCCAAAACCAGTGAGTGTGCTTTATGTTGCCGAAACTGTGCCAGAAACTACCGTAACAATTCCCTAAAATTCACCATTCCTAAAAAATGTGCGGAAAATGACTGTTTCAACTTGTTGTGGTGAGAACTAATTGTACTGGTAGTTTCCAGGCTTTCAAGAATTCAAGGCTGTCCGATTAGATTCTACTCCACAAGCTGGAGTCATCCCTGGTGTAAAGTTCATTCACTAGCTCCCCAGCTTTTCTCTCAACCATCTTCCCGAAAACTTCTTAGTCCAATTTATTTTCTTGTTTTTCTACCCGGTGGTCTTGTGACGAACGGGGAGGATCAGGTGGTAGCCGCGGTGTTGGGACGACGGCGGATCGGGTCGGTCGGCCTGCTTGTGGGCCCAAATGATAAGCAAACAAAGTACCCACAGCGGCAGCCGATGAACTGCTTAAGCCGCAAAAGACACATTTATTCCACTAATTAACAACGAAAATACGAATATAAGAGAGAATAGAGCATTTGAACCGTGCGAAACGACCGTTAAATAGTCTTAAATGTACAAAAAAGTTATAGAAAGTGTATGGATAAGAATAGTTTCAGTGATTCAGTGGAGTACAGAGCTTAGCTTAGATTCTCTGGTGGCTCATGAGCTCGTGCTTGATGGCCTTCTCGTCCAAATCAGACAAGTCTGAGGCTTGCACCTAAATTTATATAGGTTAACAATTATTTAATGTTTGGGTTATTGGTATTTCTATGAGTCAATACTTGTTAACTATAGCAATTTAAAACTATTTTTATTAATAGGTTTTGAAATTTATATTCAATGTGTTCCGTTGTATTCATGTAATCAGTAAATTTTGTTGTCAAAGCCTGTGTTTCGAGATTGTGACGCCTACGACTTCCCACACTTGCCAGTGATAGTCGAAAATAAATAAAGCAAGTCGACAAAGAAATGAATTACGTAATCAAACAATGATGTCCTTCGTATAATAGCGATATTATATAGACTTGAAATGGAAATAATATTGAATATTGTTTTTGTAAATGACCGCTCAACACCTATTGAATATATTTTCAATGAACGAACGAAATTGGTCACTGCAATTTCAGTAAAACTGTATCACCAAGAAACCTGAGCCACTCAATCCGCTCACGGACTTCTACTTTTTTTAGCAAAGTTCGTTTCATAGTTATTACTGTAAATTATCGTGCTCGTTGAAATGTTATTTTTTCTTTGTCTCACCTGCATCAAAGATTCGAGTCCCAGAGCAGCCTTGAGAGCACGAACGGAAGAAGCGTACAACATACGACGACGCACTGGAGCCTCGTCAGGACAGCTATAATTATTTTTCTATTAGCACTAAATTTAGTTTTGAAATTTTGCTATATACATTTTGTCGTATGTAATTTAGTGTTTATCTGACATAGTGACTTCAACGATATCCGGTGTGCAAATCACGTGATTGATTATCAGAGCAATTACTCAGACGAGATTTCCAAACACACAGCAATTATGAATACTCATAAGTATAAGTTTCCTGTCCAGATTTCCTTCGTGTTTTCACTCACTATTGAATGAAGATGACTTTGCTGAGTTTGCTTCCACCTTCGGTTCCCTGTCGCTGAACTTGGACTTCAATATCCACAGCAGCGTATCTAAATATAGATTATGATACAAACATGTATAAAATATTATTCCATGTTTATATTTCGAGCATTTGGTGATTTTGTTATATTTAGACAGAGTCTAGTTATTATATGGTCTTCATCATAATGTTTCACAGTTCCGTGATTTCGTTCGAAGTGGATTTTACATTCATCTTGCGAACCTGCATTCCTTTCCTCCATCGACGGCCTTCTTGATTTCTTCAATGAAATCGGAGTAGGGAGCATTCTTCTCTCCAACCTTCTCAACTACGATGCAGGTATCTCCCTTGTCGATCTGAACATAGAGCATCATTAATAAATTCAGTAACGATTGCACATGGTAGTTTAAATTGAGCATATCATATGTTATCCTTGAAAATTAAACCACCGAATCGTCTGCAAAGCTTACCTTGAAGATGATGTAGCTGTGTTGATGCTTGTTGTGAAGGAGATCATAAGCGTTCTTGCAGGAGGCATCAATCTTAACTCCGGAAGCCTGAATACAGCAATTGATCCCAATCCACGAGGAAAAAGCAGACTATGCAAGTTCAATACAATCAATCTAACAGAAAACGAATCTTTCCAACGGAAGTTCTAATAACAATGTCTTCCACCATATTGCAAACACATGTCCGAACTAGTTTAAAGTCCCTCGCTCACAATGGCTCCCCTAGCCAAGCACACCAGTTTATTTTAAGAATTGATTAGTAGAACACAGCATTACTCATTTAATTTATTAACGAAAAGAATAAATATTTACGTTAAAGAATAAAGTTACAAACAAAAAGATAAAGCAACGTCTAACCGGGACGAGTAGCACAAAACCATTAAGAATATGAGTAAACAGCCCGGTTAAATGTACAGCCAAAATGCACCTAGTCGGACCCTATTACGAAAGGAAACTCACCAACGAGAGTTCGAAGGTTGGAAACCGTATACTCAAGATCGACGGCACACAAGGTTAATTTAGATAAAGAAAATGTTAAAACACAACAAACGCAAGCAGAACAAGTATCTAATACACATGATGCAGGACAGGTAGGAGTTTTAGTTGTCGGTGTACTTCTCAGTGAGCTTGGACAGAAGCTCCTTGTGCGACATTTCAGACTCGTCTGACACCTGAATAAACAAATGTATTACAAAAACGAGAGCGTTACAAACCTGGAATTGCAGAATCTTTCCAGTTCCGAGGGAAGATTTGATTGCGGAAGCAGATGATGCGTACACCATCTTCTTCTTGATGGAAGCACCATCGGGAGCGCTAAATCAATAATGTAATTCAAATCGATACAAGGATGACACACATTTGGAGGAAGACAATCTTGTCCATCTTTGATGTTCCAGCTCCGACACGGGAGCATGTGAACTTGAAGTCGAAGACTGCGTAACGGCAGTCAGTGAAGCCCTCAGTGCGGGTCTGAACATTGAATATATTACGAACGACTATCACCAACAGGTATACCTTGACATCAGCTACAAACTTCTCAAAAGCGGCCTTAGAGCAGTCATCGTAGTCATCTCCGGTGATTCCGAGATCTTCTTGAGAGACGGCGGCTTCGACAACGATTTCGCGATCCTAAACAATCGAATTAGGAGAGGTGGCAAGGAAACAACAAACCTCGATCTTGAACACAATGTACCGGTATTCCCTTCTACCTTCACTGAGCTTTTGGAAGGTGGTTTGAACTTCAGGATTGACGATAACACCGGAGGTTGACTAAAACACAGCACACATTCACACATACAATCACATGCCATTTAGTAAATATAGAAATCGTTTAGAAAGAAAACTTGGTTAGATCCATGTAAATATCCTATTTCCCCAGAAACTTACCATTTTGACAAGTTGAGGGTGATACAAGAGCAACGACTCTGAAAACAAACAACTGTTGTGATTTCAAAAAATCCTAATATAAAGCATAAGAACGCCAACACACAGATAAGCAAAGAAAAATCAATAGTGAGTCATCAGAAAAGCGGAGCGGTTCATAATAGAGTGGGCGGTGTTCTTCACCATTCAAAGACTCGAAATAGTTATTTAGCAGGTGAAAAACCTCTCTCACCTTCTTTATACTAGAGAATAGTACTACCAGAAGTGGTATGCAAAATCAAATAAATCTTGACGCGTAATTCCCGTAATATATAATGATGCATGTTACATTTTCTGATTCAGACAAAAGAATTGAGTGCAAATACAAAGAAAGGAAACCTTAAGAACATTCAAATATGGGAAGTTCGCAATGGGGATATGACCTCGACATAGCGAGGGGCGTCCAGTTCGGTCAAAAAAGAGCGCGGGTTAGCCCAATAGTCCGAATGCGAGCCAACAGCTAGGCCTGCGTCCGCACACTACCAAACAATAACCAACAGACGCGCAATGCAGAGAGGCGATGAATAACACAAGGCGATCGATTCAACCGCCAAGAAATTTCGAAATATAACAAAAACGCGAATAACTGACTAGCACCACAGTCATAGCAAAACATAACTTCCATTACGTGGAATTGACGTCGAACATAGCTTCAGTACATTGGAGAGAATGAAAACATCAAGAAACATAACACAAACGTAAAAAATCTAATAAATGCTCAAAATGCTGACCGAGCACAATTGAATGAAATCGCGCCATATCGCAGAAAATGTTTGAACGATGGAAGGGTCTCGCAACGCTCACGATGCGGGAAAATTTGAATATTCAAAAAATCTAAGTATTTCTTGGCTATTTCCCTGTATTATTAATTTTTTTTGACTGGAAATTGGAATTTTTGAAGCATTTTTAGAGATTGCTGAAACCAGGAGGAATGTGAATTCAATCAATAAAAATGAGTCGCATCCGAGAGGCCGGCAGAGTGTGGTGGGCCGTGACTGTTTGGCTAGTATCACAACATCGCCCCCACTTTACACTCGACATTTGCGAACGACGGCTGCTAGAAATGAGCCCAAAGCTACCGAGGAGCCCAGTCGGACCGGCTGGTCCGGGGGCATTTCGAAACTGGACAGACATACACACTTAAGCCAGCAGCAATTAAAATGCATTGGGAGATTAAATGCGACAAAATACTGTGTTTTTGCTACGTGAATCAGCACTGTTCTGTACGATTTTTCAACTTTTCGTTACGTTTCAAAATGGAGAAGTATGGATACGCTATATGTTTTATAAATATAAAGGGTTGACGATTGTAAATAATCATTGCTTGATGAATATAATTTAGTTCAGGGGTTTGCCAAATGAAATGTTCCATATGTTGCTGTGAGATTTCACAACGTAACAATATTTTGAAAATCAAAGATAACAAATTGCTTTCATCTCATAATACAGGTCATGCTCGAAAAATGGTTAATCAGAGATAATTATTCGACGGTAAATATATTGGATGGCTCAATTCTTCTAATTTGATATCCACTCGATATCCATAATTTGATATCCACATATGTGACATCTGGATACGTATTATGCTGCCAACATTAAACGCTGACTCTTTTTTAAATTTTCCATTCAACGGATCTGGTTTGAAACAGCATTAAACTACTAAAATATATAAAAATGTTAGATATTTCTGCATCACAGGGAATAATTAAGAATACAACAAAATTAAAGAATATCGCATCTTTTCGCTAGCGACACTATTAATAAGTAAACAAAAGAATATTCCTTGCTGAATGGGAAAATGGGTATAAAAGCAGAATAGTTCTCATCGATTCGTTGCTAACGATATTCGCATACCACAGAAGAGATTTTCTCAGGAAAGAGTTTCGTTATGTATATGCTCAGAAAGCTCCTTAGGCTCCATAACCTCATTCTTATGATAGTAAAAAGAACAACAGGTTGCATAGGATGAAGAAATCATATGAATGTCCTGCGCCAAGCACTCCAACAGTAAGTCAAGTAAACTGAATCTGCTAAGTGAGGAAATAATGTTATACCTCGAAGATCATATCCTACTTTCAAATTAAATGAAATAAATATCAAATATACAAAATATAGTAGAATTTTTATAATATTAGAGGTTATTTTAAAAAGGTGCGTGACCACCTAGAAGCGATTACTTCGGCATAGTAGACGACCGACAGAAGATGCATTCATTTTGTGCGATTCACCACACTACGATTCGTGTTGGCAGTAAAAAAACCATACGAACTGGACAATTCCAGATTAGTATATAAACGATTATAAATATAGTCTGAAACAGTTTCTTCAGTGCACCAGCCTAATTGAACTTAGCTCCACTGAGCAGGGTCGATCAACCATGTCAATTGTTTCCACTATGTCAACTGTATCGCCAAGACAAGAACGTCTTAAAGCCCCTACAAGGTTCGTTCATATTCAGTGCTCTTTCCGAAACCGAAAGCGGCCGGTATCATAGTGGCATATGTGTTATAATATTTTTAAAGTACTTTCCGAGAAAACCAGACTTTGCAACGGTCGCCGCCAAACTTTCAAACAATTTGGATCTTCTGGATATTTTCGTAATTCGGCCCAGGCTGTTGCGTAGTCTGGTAAATAATGTTCCCCCTTCAAAATCATAAATGAAATGTTGCTACCTATTTAATTTAAAGTAACTAAAAGTTCAGTTGTTTGAATGTAAAAAATTGTTTAGCACCACGTCGGAATATTGCTCAACAGCAATCAAAAAAGACACAAGTTGGTACGCACTGCCGTCGTTGAATGAACCGGAGAACAAGAAGGAATGCATAAGTAATGAATGCAATAAGAAAAAGGTTAGCTAAAGAAATAGTGAAGGCTACGGGCATGGTCGCTGCATTCAGGGCTGCGTGGATCTATATCCGTATCCGGATACGGCAAAGAAAAAGTTACTGTTACAACTTCGTGTTAAAGGGACATACGGTCGGGGTTTTGAAGTTTTTCTTCTATAGAAGAGCTTTTGTTTATGATCACAAATATATCTTCTTTTTTTTTTTCCGTAAACGCATTATATTCGATATTTTTGCATTTGAAGTTTCACGCGCCTTTATAATATCGACGAAACTTGTCGCAGTACAGGAACGTATACCAACGGTCGCGCTGCACGGTGTTTACAAATGATGACAAATCAACCTTTTTCGGCATAACTCTCTTCAAACTAAATATTTTAAAATTCTGCAAGAGAAGGAAATTTGTTATAATATCTGATCTATCCAATGACATTGAAAAAAAAACTAGTCATTTTTTCTAAGACCAGGGAGATATGTAGGAAAAACAGTTTTCTCAGTTATCTTTTTTCCGTCACTTTTTGAATAGATTCAGATCCGGATCCGCATGGCAAAAAAGGGGTCCACTTCAACCCTGGCTGCTGCCCTATTGCCAGATGGGTGTGTAAACGGAGGGTTGGATATGTCACAGCATTGTAACACGAAAAGAAGATGAAAAAAACAATTGTAACCTAACATAGTCAGCTCATAAGCTTCCTTAAAATTTAACCGCAATAATCTTTGCAAATGCTAACTATATCGGAGAAGTGCCGGTAGGAAATGTTTCATTAGAAGATTACAAAACGAATACTCGTTTCACCAACATCATCTAAAATCGAATTTGAAGGTCTCCCATGTTACAACTTGTAATTTTAGAAACGTGGTTCTTCCGCTAAGCGCGCAGTCTCCGTTTGTAGTCAAGTGGTGGAAGAGGAGCCAGCCCTTATGGAGAAAAGAGTACAAAAGAAGGCCGCCAAACAGACGAACAAGGATAAGCCCAAGACGAGCAAGGGAGATAAAGCAGTGGTTGGTTGGAAGGGAATATGTATATATAGACAATAACAAATCCACGGTTAATGGGATTCAAAGAAAACTCGCATTCTTTATGTAATACAGTTTGTAGTCGACGTGCGAGCATTATGCAAAAACCTACAGTGGGGTTATT
>JAQGAV010000377.1:0-34764 GCA_034691345.1 Phasmarhabditis papillosa
CGTGAGGTATGAGTGGACGAGGCTCATTTTTGGTGGAAGAGGACACCTTAGACCTCATTACGTTACCGATGTAGTGCACCGAATTGGATGGGGAAGAATAGAAACAGTTAAAATGAGATAAACAAGGAGATAATGGAATTACTAATTAAAAAGTACACGAGTTGCAAGGAATCATATAATTTAGAGAGTTAGATATTTGAAATAAACCAAAGTAATAAAAAGAAAGTGAGGGGCACCACTAGCTTAAAATTCGCGGAGAAACACAAGATTTGCTGCCAATGAAGAAAGAAAAAAACGAAAAGGAAAAGACATATCAATTGATAATATAGTTAAAAGAAATAACGGTTCTAAAAATATAAATATATCAAAAGGTTTCAGCAGGCTTTAAAAGGTGGCATTGTGGAGCAAAGGGAGGGAGGCACTGTAATAATAGAATTTAGTATAATTTACAAACAAACTACGCTGACCCCTTAATTTCAAAAAGTAAACTCAAATAACAAAAAATTTAAAAAAAGGCATTAAAGCCAATATTTTACTTTTTTATATTATGAATATATTTTAGTAATTAATAAACCCATTAAACCCCCATTAAAACAACCAAACCTCTCCTAAGAACAGACCGAAAAGCTGAAAAGCTGAAAATAAACATTACAATGAAAATATAAAGAACAAAAATGAAATGAATAACGAATAAAGCCTAATCACTGAAAATATAGTTGTCTAGTTTACTCAAGAGCTTTTTTGAGAAAGATTTAGCCGAAGGGGAAAATATCAGGTCATTGGTAAGACTATTCCAAAGATTAATATACCGAAACATAAAGGAATGTTTTAAAAGATCAGTTCGATATCGAGGAACAAGAAGAGGCACCCGATGATTTCTAGCAAGATGAGCTCGTGTAGAAATGGTAAAGAGATCAGAAAAAGGTATGTGAATCTCATGGAAAAAGGAATTATACATCAAAGTCAATCCAGCATTCCGGCGACGAGCTGCTAATGTAATCTGACCGAGACGAGTTAGACGCTCCTTATATGATAGTTCAACTAACCCTACTCTAGCAAATATACGTTTGGTGAACTTTCGCTGAATACGTTCTAACTGTTTAATCAAAGAAATAGAAGAAGGGTCCCAGACAGGGGCAGCATATTCTAGTATGGGTCTAACATAAGAAGCAAATAATCGAAAAAGAACTTTAGGATTCCTGATTGAGAAACATTTTAAAATGAAGTTCGCCCTACTAGTGGCTTTTCGGACAATGCTATTGATGTGGGGTTCAAATGAAAGATAGTTTGAATAAGCTACACCAAGATCTTTAAAATAGTTTACAGAGTCTACAAGCGAGTTGTTTATGAGGAAATCAAACTGAGGGTGACTACGGCCCATTTTCATAATCTTAGTCTTTTGGACATTAACCTTAAGATCCCACTGGGAAGACCAATCAAATAGAGAATTTAAAGCGTTTTGTAGCAAAGTTGGGTCAGAAATAGACCAAATCTTGCAGTCGTCAGCAAATAGAGAGACATGAATCCCAGGTGGAAGACAATCGGGAAGGTCGTTAACGTAAAGTAGGAATAGAAGAGGGCCAATTACGGAACCCTGGGGAACACCAGAAGTTACTTTGAAACTAGAAGACAGGCAGTTATTAACCATAACCCTTTGAGATCTATTTGAAAGGAGATTGCAGATCATAGTTAAAAGACACCCCGAAATACCATAAGAATTCAACTTATACTTGAGCCTAATTAAATTAATAGAATCAAAGGCCTTACTATAGTCAATGAAAGCGCACGAAACAAACTCCGATCGATCAAGGGCTTTGGCCATGCAAGATTGTGAGAAGACAAGAGAGCTAACGGTGTTTCGTTTTGGAAGGAACCCGTGTTGAATAGGAGAGAGAAGACTATTGCCTAGAAGATAGGAAACCATTTGCCGACATATAATCCGCTCAAAAACCTTAGCAATCGAAGAAGTTAACGAAATTGGGCGATAATTTTCAACATTACTTTTGTCGCCGGTTTTATGAATTGGTTTAACAAATGCTATTTTCCATAAATCAGGAATATTACCAGTAAGTAGAATGCGATTAAACAACTCTGTCAGCGGAAAAACAATTGCAGGAGCTACTTTATTGAGAAAATAGTATGGTATTCGATCGGGCGAAGTTGAGACACGAAGTGGTAGCTTACTCAGAACCGTAAAAACATTATTGACTGAAATGTCAATCCAATCAAGTTTAGATGAAGTACGAGAAGGAATTGATATAGAACAGTTTTGATGATCAATGTAAACCGATTTGAAGAAGAAAGCGAAATGAGAAGCTTTTTCGAAGTCACCAGTTATAAAATCACCATTGGAGGTCTTAAGGGTTGGAATGCCCGCTTTGGAAGAAATTCTACCATTACAAAACCCAAAGAACCGCTTAGGATTATTTGAAAGTGAGACTTTTTCCTCAAGAATTATACGCAAACGAAGTTTCTCTCTTTTCAGTTTCCGAGCTGCTTGTAAATATCTATGTGGGCCAATACGATTACGCAATTGAAACAATCTATGAACTCTTTGTTCGAGAGATGTAATAGATGAAGCAAAAAAGTCCTTTTTACGTTGAGAGATTAAGGGAATATGCTGCTCAATAAGATCAAAAAGGAATTCGACAAACTGATTATAAAAATCGTTAATAGGAGTAGAGTTCAAGACAATCAGCCAATCAATTGAATAAATAGCAGACAATATCTGTTGATAGTTAGCCGCGGCAAAATTTCGAAATTTTTGGGGACTTGATAAAGTGTTGTTCAAGCTCAGTAGGGAAAAACTAATAGAGAGATGATCTGAGGTGGAGAAAGGAGGGGCAACAGCAACATTACTAACTAAACATCTTTCCGAACAGAGAACTAAGTCAAGGATGTTGTTGCCCAAAGTGGGCGTGTCAATTAACTGTATAAGAGAATGGTCAACAACAAAATCCAAGAACAGTTTTTCAGATGAAGATAAATTGGTTTGGGAAAGACTGGACCATTTGATGTTCGGAAAATTAAAATCTCCTAGGACAACTATATTTTCAGAGATAAAAGGCTGGGAAGAGAGAAAATTAAGACATTCAGAAAAGGACTGAAAAGAAGCAGAAGGGCTTCGATACAGTAAAACAATATATAAGTTAAGATTGGGCGAGAAGATGATAACTACTTGAATATATAAAGAAAAATTAAGCGAACAAATTAAAGAGTTATTGGACTAAAACCTGGGAAACTTAGTAAAGTCAGAAGAATTCCGGGAGTACAGACCAAGGGATAAATCTCAGTTGACTAATTGTTCAGTCCTGAGACTAACCTTGGATTAAACCGAAGTTTATCGTCAAGGAACCGATTCAGCCCAAGGATCAGATATTCGATTTGGATCCGCGGCCGAGCGGGGGCGTCACCGTTGTCGGGGGGCCGGAATGTGCTGCAAACTTGCATGTTTTACGCACGTATTTCGAACCGTTTCCAGCAACCTGCACACTGGCTGGGTCCCGCCGCGAAACCTACAGTAGGACAGCCAAAGTAGGATTTGAACCGATGTACGCCAAGGATTGCGCGCCTTCGGGGTGTGTACGTCTGTGTACGTGTGGTCGACTGTATGTACTGAATCTGCGTCGCACCGTTTCGGGATTATTTCGGGATTTATATTGTTCGGGATCTTGTTAACTCTTGTATATAAATCTTACTTATTTACCTCTGTTATGCTTAGTAGGATTGAGAGAACCTGAATCAGATCAGAAAGCTACAAGGCATAGTTCAGCCCCTATGACAGTTCTGCTGTAGTCTAGGCTGGCGTTCTACCACAGGAGCTATCGAGCCCCTGGAAATTGTCTCGCAGGTAGCTCACACGAGGCTAAATCATGCAACGCAAAGAGCTACCTGCGCTGAACATAAACTCCTCCCACTGTTGTGGTGCGGCTGCTTCAGCCTAGTGGTTAGAGCTGCGGTCTCTGAATCCAGCATCTGAGGATGTGGGTTGGACTTCTCGTATCTGCAGAAGGCTTGGGAAACCAGCAGCATATTTATCCCATATTTCGTGCCCCCGAAGACTGATTGTTAGAAAGGAGCCGTCTGTGCTAAGAAGATTCCGGATTGAAATGTTGAAGCCCTAACTCGAAGAAATCAACTATTATTGTGTGATACAGGAAGTAAACTACTTTTTTCAAAATACTCTAAAAAAGTAAACTAAAAGATTTGACTAAATTTATAAAAATATGTCGATTTGTTCTTTATGCTAACAAATGTAAGTTTAAAGGGATAAGTAATAGTTTTTCTTAAAAACAGAAACAGGAAAAATCCAAATTGGATAACACGACCTTGGCACTTCTAACACAATTTGTCACACATGGTGGATAAATCCACCAAAGTGACAAAAAGGTTCTAGCTTCCTTATACACTAATTGAGTAACAACATTTATTCTGAGATGGTAAAGATCCATACAAATCACTGAATTTCTCTACTCCTAGTCTAGTACCACTTCGGCTGCAGCGTATCTCGGATGGGAAAAGGCAGGCGGCGAGAGAAATTGTTTCGTGAAGAGAGCGCAGAGTAGAACCAGTATAGGTTAAGTTATGCGTTCCTTTTAGCAGGCAATTCTAGTTTTTATTTTCATTCTTCTGACTAATCTGATTCCTAAAACTTAAGTAAATAGAATATATAGTAAAATTTTTGGTTTTATCAAGAGTTTTGCAATTAATTCTAGTGTTCGGAGTATTACTGCCCTATGCGCTTACAATTTGTCCCTCTCTGGCCGTTCTGGAATCCTGGCCAATGCACCAGATGTTAGTGGAAGAAGCTCAATGCGGGGCCTATGTGTCACCGTCCCTCAACTGCAGATGCCACATTTCGAGAGGGAACGGAGAACAACATAGAAAATACTGGTAATCCCCCATAATTCTGTATAAGTAAAGAAAAACTACAATTTATATAAAAGAAAAGCAAGAAAAGAAAGAGAAGCAATCGTCCATTTTTTCAGTTTTTTTCTGAACATTTTGACGAAATTTTGAATAGAAAGTAATAATTTTCAAAACACAATTATTGTCCATACAAAGGGATATCTATAAATGCATTTTATCTTCGAATCTCTTGTGTTATATTCATATCTTATATATATTACTGTAGCTTCCTTCGGTTGAGATTATTTACGGTCAATAACTAGACTCAAAACCAAAAAGTAATACAATTCATGAAACAGCCCCACCAGACTTTAGATAAGAAGGTAATTCCGTCATGAGCTTAGGGGCGAAACGGAAATATTCTTCACTAGGAACCATTCGTGTTGTTTGTCTTGTCCTTCATTGTATATTGTTTTCATTATTTAACATAGAGATGGTCTCAATATAGTCAGAATATAGTTATCTACAAAGCAATTTGTAAATCCCATTAAAACCACAATCAGTAAGCGCAAATTAAAGATTTAAAACTATACTTTAATTGTTTCCATTTAAAATATATATACAGTGTTTATTCGAGAAGATAGATGATTTATTTTCAATCAGGAAACTTTACATTGTAATTGCAAGAAGATTTATTAGAGTATTTACAACTGAATTTAGCGAATTCTACATTATTGAAAGGCGACACTCAGGAGCCCAACGATAAGAAGCGCAAAACTACAACATGCCAAAATAATTAAACAGAACTTTGTGTGATCTACTTCTTGTTTTCCATTCATCTGATCTTTTTGATATTGGGATTCTTCGCTGAGCCAATGGGTCATATAACATCTTACATTAATGCTATCATCATCCAATTTCTCACATATACGTTGAATCTAAACAAAAATCTTTTATATTCATTATTCATTATATATTCAAAAGAAAGTATTTATTAACTTTTAAATTTGTGTAGTATTATCCTATTCGAGAAGACTTAAGGTTATTTAGATAAATAAGATTAATTAGATTAAGCCGATTGGTGAAGATGCTTTCAATGAAAAGTATTTCAAACTTTTTTTATTTTAGAATATGTGGTATTGTTTGCTATGTATTGGACTACTGCCAGCTTGCAGATGTTAATCTCACGGTACACGCAAAATTTCATATTAAATTTTAGTATTTTAGATTAATAAGCTAGAAAACATATGAAAACGATAGGATTAGCAAAAACGTTAACGGCAATTCAAATTCAATGTTTGACATTGTTTGACATTGTTTGCAACAACTTATAATTAGATAAGATTTTTCACAGATCAAGCATATTCCGATTTTATATTGTTTTATCACTGAATATACCTGATAATTCTCATTTTTAGTCTTATACTTGATGCTATTTCTAGCTACAAACTTGTAGATTTCATGATATATTGGTATGCCTTTAGAGGTGGGGTAAGCTCTTTTCGAGGCAAACCAAAGCTTGTATTCCTCAGTATCTACTAACATATAACAATCTAAAAGACAAAAGGGTAAATACGCAAAAAACGTTAAAATACATACACACTTGTGTTGAATTTGGATTGAAATCTCCCCCATCAAAGTTCAAGTTGTTGCTTGTGAAATCAGTATAGATCTTGTTATCTTCTTCGATATTGATTTTAAATTCGCCTGAAAAGAAAATATTTAGTCCGAATAAAGAGTAATATTTGGGTGTAAAAAGTTAATCTTGAAGAAAATGGCTCCGAAAGTTTTCGAAAAAAGAAATTATACGCAGTGCAAGTTATTGTGTAATTAGACTAGTGTTGGGCATTATTTGCGAGAGCCCGGGCTCTGAGCCCAGACGGGTATTGGATAAAAATAGGCTTTGAGCTTTGGAAAAAAAGGGCTTCTGGTCGATCTCAACCTAGAAAAACTGTCTGGGGCTCGGTTTTTCGGGCCGAACTGCCCAAGTCTACTAGAGAAGCTTTCGAAATTAAAGGTTTCCAGCATAACTCAACCTTTTTTTTAAATTAGAGGTCTAGTATAGCAAACTTTTAAAAGTTTATAAGTTCAGGCAGTATACTAAACATATATAATAATTATATTAATTATATATTATGTTTTCTAAAATAAACTTACGATTATCTTCTGGTCTTACAATCAAACACGGTGTACCACGCTTAGTTGTCCCATTCTTATACAGAGAAATGATAGGTTCCGTTTTATTTGAACCTAAAGAGAAAGTTAATAGAATACTTAATAATCACTATATTTAGTATGTTTTAGAGCCTAAACAACATCCCGCATGCCTTACTGGATGTGCGATGTTGCAAAAACCTGCAGCCGTGACGTAGTCTAGGTTTTGAAACAAACATTATAATACAAAAATACCATAATAAAAGCTTACCTCCTAATACAAGAGCAATTTTGTTAAACAAATCATATTGACTTGTATAAAATCCAATAACAAAGAGAATACTGGAGAATAGAAGGCAGCGTAGCATTTTAGAATGAATTAAATGTACCGTTTTAGGGTTTATATAGTAATATTTACCGCGTACGCTGGTGTAGAGTTACTTGTACAATGCTATATCTAGAGGAAAGCAACTATGCTACAAGGGTTATAATAATAAAAATACTTTTAATTAATAAGGAATAAATGTAAAAGTGAATAAACAATTTATAAGTTAAATTATGCGTCCCTCTTAATAGTGTCCATAATATATCTAACAATTGATATAACAAATATGGAATTTTTTATTGATAAAGAATAAACTAAAGGTGAATAAACTAATGTATAAAGGAACAATGTCGTTGGAAATAATTAAACTACTGGAAGCAATATTTGTGGAAACACTTATATTCTAACACTAAGTTGCATTTTATAAGTAATGTCATGTACTTTTCCGTAATTCCGATCCTATCGCGGATTTGGATACTGATTCAGTCCTCTGTCAGTTTTTGTCTGAGGTTCTTGTATATTACCTAAGGTATTTCGCAACGCTGCCAATTAGCAGATCCTTCTAGATGACAGTTATCAACCTAATGATTGTATGTAACTACGATGAATATAGCTTTTATGTTAACTAGATCTCCTGAAAATGATATTTTTCCTGAGAGTTCAGTTCGTTTTGATGTGTATCTAGAAATAACTGCCCCGTTTCCTATTGCAGATAATATTCCCAATCAACCATACATTCATTCCCTTTATTAAACACCGCTACCCGTCTTAATTCCGCGCCATAAACCCAGCTCTTTTTAAAAACGGACTGTATTAGCGATATATTAATGATTCTTGATTTTTCTAAGATTGTTTTACTGGTTCTAACTTTATATCTTCAAACATAATTTTCATTACGGTCAATGTCGTATACTGACGAGCCCCGTATTGATCGAAACTATAGTCTATAACAAACAAAAGACAGCAGAGCGCGGTGATATAGACAGGCTTCCGCAATTGCGTATTTGTCATTTTCTAGATATGACACAAAATAAAACTAGTAAAATAATATTTTTCTGACAACAAACAAGAATTGCGCATCGAACCATATAATGGAAGTTTAATTTTGGCAAATAACAAGCGATTTTTGAAACCTTAAACAACACCGCTCACTGCAGTCTTCTTTTTGTTATGGACTATACCACGTTTAGACCTTGGTGGCGAAACGTAGTAGTTTCACACACTGTATTTTCCAACAAATATAAATTGACAATTTCTTTATATTGATTGTTCAAAACAGATTAATATATTTATATTAATTAAGAATAATTACAACACGTTCCTGCAAGGTTTACCCATAAATGCAATCAATATTTATTTATCTTCAAAATATTTATCACAAATATTTTTGAGGGCCAATAAATGATCAAGCACGTGCAAACTTAGCATAGTATACGGTAACCGCACCATAACAGTAAGAGTATAAACGATAAAGGGATGTTTCCTTTACAATAATTTTGTTAAATACAACTACTCCGATATAACATACAAATAGTCCGAGAGGAATTAAACAGAGAGCATCTAAAAAGAAAGAACTACGTTGACTTCTCTCCACCATTCCTAAAGCACGACATTTGACAAGTTCTCGATCTTTGGTGAACTCGCAGGTTATATCGTACTAAAATAATTATATATCGTATTGTTATAGTATTTTCGAAGACTTTTATCTGGTCATTTGTAAAAATTTTATTAGGAACTTCCGAATATATACTAAAAAAGATACTAATTTTATCCGCGCTACACTTTCATTAGACAAACAATTCAAGGTAATCTAGAATCATCAAATCCCTTATTTTAAAAATAAAACTTTGCTTATATAGTGCTACTCAAGAGTTAAGAAGCCGTTTTGTATACATTTTTAATAAAAATGTTGCGTTTTTACAAACTTTAAAAGGAAACATATTAAGAAATTGTTCTTAAGAAAAGTTTTTGTTGATTGCTTACTCGATGGATAGTTGCTCCTTTGGAGTCGTCTTTGTTTGCAAAATCAATTGTTTCCTTGAAGAATGTCAATTCTTCAATCTTTTTGTAGGACAATAACTTGTATTCTTCTGTATCCACATCCAAAAAACAAACTAAAATTCTTTTTTAAATTGTTTATAGGGACAAAACGCTCACCATGTTGCTTTCCTTTCAAAAGCTTGTTAATATTTTCCACGTAGTGGGTATATCTCACATCACCTAAAATAAATGTTTTTCGAAACTTGTTCAACAAATACATATTAACATTATCCAAAAATCAACTTTTGCATATCCAGGTATAAATTGATAATATAGTCAGCACCAAGAGTTCTTGCCGCTGACTATATCCACTAATAGTATCATTAGCTTACCATTTCCCCATGTACTTGTTGATATGCAGGATAGGCCATTTGCAGTTTTCTTATTGTAATTCCAATCATAATAAATTCCTGTAGGTTATATAAGTTGAAAATAAAAGAAAAATATTTATACCGCGTTCTTCAATGCTGGTTACATTGGCTTTGTAAGTGTAGACAAGAAATGCACCGATAAATAGACCGGCCAAGAAAATAGCAGCTTTAGTCATTGTAGAGAGTATGTAGAAAACAAATAACAATGACAGAATGAAATATATTTAGTACGTTGATGTGGTTTATTTATACACCTCAGCGTACGCCTAATTATAAGCATAATGCTAATTAATATTATATATTAATTTAAAATAATACAAACCAAACCTAGTTACATAATTAGTTACAAACCTTAGGTCAGTCCAATTAGCATATTTTTTAATGCATACCGATAAATAGAAACTTTTAGCTTGTTGGATAGGGTGTTCGATAATACAAGGATAATATCAGTTATGAGATTGATATTTGTCAAGCTATTAGCATAACTCAGAAAGAAACTCAAATTGTTCATTTCAAAGACCTTCAATTAAAATTTAAAAACATAATTTTTTCCTTTAGAAGAGATAGATACAATAAGTTTACAGTAAACAATGTGTATTCAAACACAAAATCTTGATGGATCGACAAATAATTAAGGTTGTATGTTTTCAGTACGGGAATCAGAAAACATAGAATCAATTTTATGCAATAAATAGGCTAAGATCAAAAGCCCAATAATGAAAATTAACGCTAGTGATAGTACATGTTGCAAAATCTGGCTGATTGTGAGCTTCCTTATACAATTTCCTCCGATAGAACAATAAAGTTTATTTCTTGAATCCTTGTAAGAGCACTGTCTTCGGTACTGAAAAAGTGAAGCAATTAAGGTGCTGAACCATCATAACTACAATACATATTTAAAAACTAGGTAAGGGTTTTTTAAAGGAGCTTGCAGTTGTTTCCTCGTTATCCCGACGGGCAAAGTGATAGATTCTAGCATCTTAAGCGCTCCATGTTATTCCACACGCCTCTGCGAATATACACGTATATATTGGCCGCAGAGCTGGTTATCCGGCCGGCCCGGCCTGACTTCCAAAATTTCAGGCCGGGCCGGATTGCATGTTAATTCGACCAGCCGGCCCGGCCCGCCCCGACCTGACCTCCAAAATTTCAGGCCGGGCCGGGCCGGTAACCAGCTCTGCTTGGCCGTAAAAGCTAATTCCTGCGATCACCGATTACATGCGGCAAATTTATTAGTCTTTCACTCGAATATCTTTTAAATTCTTATAGTCTGATTCAAGATGAATAATGGAGTGCTACTTGCGTATATTTTAAAATTTTGCGTATATTTTCGGTTTTCGAATACTTTCAGAGCCATTTTCAATGAGATTATTCTTTAACATTCTATTATTACTCTTGTCTTGTCTTCTTACCAAAATCTTGAATATATTTTTCCAGCCTTCTTACCTGGTAAATTTCACATTCTGCTGATTCATTTCTGTTTTTGAAGGTGAATATCTCGCTATACCCTGCGAGTTGTTCAGTCTTTGTATAATTGCTTAGACTGTACTCTTCTGTATCAATATCCATAAAACAGTCTAAAGTAGTTTACTTACAATGGTGTATGAATTTGTTGAATTAGATAAAACGATACAGCTTTAACAGCTTTTTTGGTCCTTTATTTCTAAAAACGGAGTGAATATACTTAATATAATAAATTTATTATAGGTTGCTACTAAGTCGCGGCACGTCACCGCGGCACTGCACTTCAGGTTCCATCCCCGAGCGTACATTAGTTTTGCAAATTTTCTTTCGAATAACAAAGAGACTACCGATGAAGGAAATGATATATTCTATGTCAATCGAACAATTATTGTGCCATTTGATGTTGTTTTTATACAGTTCCGTGGTGCAATGGCGCGATTTAGTAGACCTGCTTTATTATATAACCGTGTAATACATCAGCCTGCGGTAAAATAACTCACCATACTGCACCTTTGTCGGGGTGGGCCTTTTTCTATCTAGAGTGTTTCGATCCAGAAAATCGTTGAATCTCAGAAGTCGATCTTTCGCATCATCATCACCTAAAACAAAGAATGTTTGTAAGAACTAATCCATACTTTTTATTTGCCACGATTATTAAGTGCAAACTAACCGTTGTTCAATTTTTCAACAATTCTACACCGATGGCCAGATTTTGTCAGCCCATATCCGAGTTGATATCCCAATTTGTTATTATCTAGAATAGAATATAGTTTTTTGTAATAATAATAATAATAATAAAATATTTCCAGTATCTTTTTTTAATGGTTGTTTTATACTAATAATAATAATTATAAGTTTTTCTTATCAGTTGTTCTTAAACAAACCCTCTATCAGACATAAATTAATATATGTACCAAAGCCAAAGAGACCAAACAAAAGCACAAATCGAAAGGTGTCGTACAACATGTTCTTTGTAAGACAGCTTAATGAATGTAAAATATCAAACAAAATATTACGGTTAAGTTAATTAGTTGGCGCCCATTTGAGGTGACGCTCAGACGACCCCAAAGAACTTAGATAGTTGTGAAAGATACAGATCAAGGTTGTGTTACCACATGTCATAGGCAATGTACCAGAGCCTGAGGCAAAATCTGACAGTATATATTGTCGACGGACTAATTGCTTGCAGGTAAAGGACTGCGATTGTTGCGCTGGAGCGCTAATCCGTTTGGGTTTCAGTCGATTGCCCCTTGGTATACGCGCTCCTTTGCAAAACTGACCGTATACCTTTGCAAGCAATACATCCGTCGACTATACATTAATATCGAATGTAGTAGCTCCGCTGCTACACAAAGAGTTAAATCTCAGTCCGGAGAACGATGGATATTTCAGAAGAGTATATATAGTATGTACGGCGTGCTCTAACTTTTTAAAATAAATATGTCAGTTTCTTTAATTTCCTGTTCAACGTTTACTATCAGTGCTAGTTGAATTCTAACGAGTAGAAAAACGATCGCCCTCTACGGAGTAGTAAAGTGTTGTATTGAAGCTATTTTACCCAATAACGGTAGAGTCGACGGATGAGTGGTTTGCAGGGGTGTACTGTGGAATTTAGAAGGAGCGCGGAAATCAAAAGAAAATGTACAAGCAACCGATATAATTGTGCGCTCGCCTTATAATAAATAGTCCTTTAAACTACATGAGATTTGTCCGTAGACTATAAGTCTCTCTATCGGGGGCGTCGCATTGCGATTGGTTGCATATACAAGGGGGCGGACTCATTAGCCCGTTCGGATCACCAACAAACACAGCTCTTTAGGGCTAACAGTTTAACAAAGAACTGTTAGCTAAGAGAAGTTTAATAATATTCAAATAACTTGTCTAATTAACATAACTATCATTTGATGAAGTTGTACGAAACTTGTAGATATCATTCGGTAATAGTAATTACATAACAACTTCTATTTTCACTTAAGCGAACGGAGGTTGGATTTTTCTAACGGCCGTATCTGCACTCAAGAAGCTATTAGAAATAATTGTTACAGTGTACCTTCAACAATAGTAGTATTTGCACAGTAACTAGTGATGATGTTGTTATATAAAAACTAACTTTAAAAAGAATATAAATGAAATATCAAATAGTTTAAGAATATAATGTTACCATGAATGATAAACTAAGGAACAACGTTATTGCTCTCCAATACTAGAATAATGATAGATTCTGATTCTAGAGTAATAATGGTGTATTACTTACGTATTTATAGTAATTTTAAGTATAATTTAGTTATTCCAAAAGTTTCCGAGCTATTTTCACATAGAATCACTGCATTATTACTCTGGAATCGAACGATATATAGGAGAATCGCAAAGAAATAATAATAATAAATTATACAACTTATTTAAATATTGATAAACGTCTCTTAATTAACTGGACTTCACAGAACTGTTGGCCAGACTGAGCTGCGAACGGGGCGCTCCACCTTCCCCCAATAATCAACCAATCGGGATATGCGCTAAGTGAAGGGGCGGGGCATCTTCTGTACTATCTCACTCTCTCGGGGTGGCTGTGCGACTCTATTGGCGACAGTGTGCATGCGAAGTTCGATATTAGCAATAAACAACGGGGACAAGGTCTGTCAACCTGGGTCGAATAAGAGAGCACCAAGAAGCGGGTACTTTAGCCTATAGTGGTTAGAGCGGCTGTCTCTGAATCATTAAGTATAAACATATTGTAAATCCTTATTTTTTAAAGTCCTGTTGTAAAGCGGTCGGATGACCATATTTTTTTTTACTAACCGCCAAGACCAATTTATAAACCTAGTATAAACATAGTCAGTACATTCCTTCTACTCTTTACGAATATGAAACATTTTATTTTCCCAGTTATTAATATATATCTCATATCTAAATAGATATAGTCTGTAACAAAACGGAGACTGCAAGGCGCGGATATCAAACTGGGTGCCGTGGTGGAAATTCGGCGAACGTTGGAATTTTGCCAATTTTGCATAAAATTCAACTTTTTTTTATTTATTTCCTATTTTTTGTTAACTATTTTATTTATTTCATGTAATATTGCTCACAAACATGTATTGCAGGTCTACGAAAAATAACATCCCATTTACATCCACTGATGACATCGGCGGAACGGAAAATTAAATTTGGGCATAGCCTCCGGCTAACAAGTACAAAATAACTGCACACATCCAACCAAACCCATGTAAAATAAAAATATAAGCAGAAGTAAATATAGAAACCCACACTTTCCCAAAAACGATTTCCTTCTCGGCAGGGGATCCATTAATGCATGGAGGCAAATGCCAGCAGCTTCGTAGACCTGCAATACATGTTTGTGAGCAATATTATATGAAATAAATAAAATAGTTAACATACTAACTAACTCATACTAACTCATTCCCGTACTGCAACTCTTTTCATATTCTCAGAGAACCTTTCCACCACCTTTCTCGGGAATATTAAGCTCCTAGACCAGCATAAAAGGGCTTCAATTCAGTTGCTTAGCTCATTTAACAGTGTTATCTCAATAAGAATGGTGCTAAAGAAATCTATGCTATGGATATTTCTGCTGCTATCTGTTTATGTAACTGCCGATCCAGAAATACATAATGGTTAGTGACGGAGTTTCGCCGGAGCTCAGCCGGAGCTGGAGCTGGATTATGGGAGAAGTTGATGCTCAGTCTAGACTGAGATAGACCTTTACCTCACTTACAAAAGTGAGCTGGACTTTTTCACTTTATTGAAGAGGTCTTGCTCCACTAAAGGGCTGAATCTCCGAAGTGGGCTCCATAGCAGAGTTAGTTTTGAGATTCTAAATCTGATCTGGAGCCCTCAAAGATTCTAACTTTTCTCTCGGATGCTAATCTATATATTCTACATATAGTGTGATTCAAGATGAATAATGGAGTGTTACTTGCCTATTTTAAGGAAATTTTGCGTATATTTTCGGTTTTCGAATACTTTCAGAGCCATTTTAAATGAGATTCTTTTTTTAACACTCCATTATTACTCTCAAATCAGACTATACCGCGGTGGAAGCCTTAGTTTTCATAGAGACTATTTATAATACAATTTTTACTAGCCAGGGAATGCTTCGAACTAGTGATGTGCGTGATCGCATTTTTGAAAAAGGCGGGAACGGGATTTGGGATTGGGGAAAAAATTCCCCGGGATTCGGGAGGGAGGGATGTGTGCTTAAAAAAGTTCCGGGATCCGGGATTCGGGAGGGATTCGGGAGAGATCCTGCACACCACTGGACCGAATTTGAAATGGCTGGATCCAGTTCGAACTAATCCCTGGTGCCTTAGTATTTATATAGACTATATTTATAATACAATCTTTACTAATCTAAAAATCCTATTTCCACATTTCAGAGAGAAGTTTATACTTTCTGTTAGTATAATAGCGGATATAGAGAATTGTCCGGAGACTCCGCCCCCTGAGACTGTAGAATGGCCCTATTTACCATATGGAGAAGTGTCTCCACAACAACAACAATATAGTCCACAACCACAAAAATTATATAATCCTTATTCACCAATGACATTAGTTCCTACTGATGTTTAACTTTATTATATTAGTTATTTAATGTTTATTATATTTAAATGTAAAACATTAGCCTAGACCTTGAATTGTTCAATTTTAGTTCATTTTTATATTTAAATTCCTTAATATTTAAAAGTTACAACTTAATTAAAAACTTAAATGAATCTACCCCTTTATTACTTCTCAACATTTCTTAGTTTGTGTTTTTACAAACCTTAACTTATTGCATCTACACAATTAAACACTGCCATTTGTATTCAAATACTCAACCATAGTCTGTTTTAAAACCTAGACTGCAAGCGCCGTTTGTACTCGGGTCGACCAGATACCCGCAAATACCGGCAAGCTTTACAGGTATCCGCTGGTAAAATTACAGGTATCCGGTCAACCAGAGTAGTTAACGTGAAACAATAACGGATTTCCCCTGAGTAAAATTGCACTTTTGAAGGGGAAGCCCGTCATAGCGGCACGTTAAGTACAAACGGCGCTTGTAGTCTATGTATTAAAACGGAATATATTTAAAAATCATATCATATATTTGCTAAAATTGAGAAGTCCGCTAGTCATTCAATATTTCTACAGATTATATTATTATTATCTTTGTTATATTTTCATATTATATCTTAACAAATTACCTGTGATATCTCAACCATATTGTACAATTAATAAATCATGACAAACTTATTTAACAATTGTTTATTTGACTAGTTTATCCTATAAATACACTCATTATTAAAGGGTTTGTGCAATGGTCAGGATACTGTAAATAATCGGTACGCAGCTTCCAGTATACTGCTACACTGTTCGCAGCTGTGGCCGTAGTATAGTAAGGCCCGGGTGGGTGCCCGGGCAGTTTTTAGCCTGCTAGAGCAACAATTCTCAACTGCCCGGGCGTTTCTATACAAGGGTCACAAGCCCCTTTTTTATCTCGTACGGTGTAGACCACTAATTTCTATAAACCAAAAACAAAAATGTAATGCTTTTATCTCTTTTCTACAATACCAAAATTAAAAGTTCCTCTATAAATACTATTCCATGCCACATGGTCATATTTTCTTTTCTCAATTCTCAGCAACTGGCTGAGCCAATATTCAACAATTTCCAGACGGGCCTGTGCGAAAGTTTTTGGAAAGTGACACTGCAACCTCAACGAACTTGTAAAATTTAAAGAAAAATCTTACAATTTTGTACCAATTGTTTGAATCAAAATATTCACCAGTTAACTACAAAAGAAAACAGTAGGCAAAAATAAGAACTTGTTTCTTTAATAACTTTGTATGTAAAGTGAGCTATTATGACCGAACAGGCTGCCCGGCCGCTGCCTTCCAGCCTCTTCTGTCTGATTTCCGCAGTCTAGTCTATGTAGGCTAATCCGAACTTCCGTTTTGGAAACGGCCTATCCATGGAAGACAAAACAATATTATTTATATATTTATTAAAGAGTAGCAATAATTACATTACAAAGTGAGATAAACTGTTGTCCGTAGACTATATCATATTGTTTGTTTTAATGTTTGGTAGTTCTACCAACAGCTTCATCTATATTCTCCATATCCATGGAAGACAAAACAATATTATTTATATATTTATTAAAGAGTAGCAATAATTACATTACAAAGTTAGATAAACTGTTGTCCGTAGACTATATCATATTACTTCTTTTAATGTTTGTTAGTTCTTCCAGCCACTTCATCTATATTCTCCATATCCGCCTTTGTAAAGTCATTAACTGTGTAGATATCTCTGTAATCATTTATATATTTATAAATTTAAATGTAGAGTTTCGGTACAGATTTAAGGTAAAAACAACGGTATATAGTCGGCGGCCAAGTCTTATGCAAGGCTATACGGTACCAACTGCAAATGTTATTGGAGCGCGGCCGAGCAATGGCGCGCCAAAACTCGGTCCAGTCACGAATGCAATGTGCAACACCACATCTAACCTATTTTTCTTAAACAATTAATTTATATTACTGAAAATAATTATTTTGCGCCTTTTGAACTGGGTACTCAGACCTTTAAAATGCATATCGTTTGCCTTAAAATAAGATGTGATGAAGATCGATATGGTCAACAGTACGGTGTATAATACGAGAACTTCCTATATAATGATCGTAGTCAAAAATAAAACGTTTACTACTACGAGACTATACAACTATTCATCCTTGATATTATATTTTCTATGTTTTATTTATTACCTATTTAGAGGATTTATTCCGCACATGGCCTCATTCTTGGCGTACTGCTTCACGGCCGGTGCAGACCATCCTCCAAAAGGCTCAAAATCGTGATAATTTGTTGGAGTTTCATGGCCTAGACCATCTCCGAGAGGATCTGAATACCTTAAAGTACGAAAATGGTTGATGTAAGAGTGCCATAAGCACCAGCATTAATAATAATAGTCGGTCTATTTTGCTTTAAATGCATTGGAAAAGTTGAAAAGTCACCAACTGATTGAGTTTTCTTTGGCGCTGGTATGGGCCTCAGGCCAGAGCTGGTTATCCGGCCGGCGGGCGGGGCCCGGCCTGAACTCCAAAATTCAAGGCCGGGCCGCGGGCCAAAGCCTAAATGAATCCGAAACTAGGACTCGCAAATACTGAGAATTATTGGAGTTACCAGAGAAGAAGACCGGCAGCACCGTTCCAGGAGTCTGTAATAGAATTCCAGTCATTCCTTGATGTATAAATTCCGCCAACATGCACGGGAAGAACCTAAACTTGAAAATTTAAGTCATTTTATGTACTGCTAGAGTCCTTAACAAAAAAGACAGCAGTGCGCGGTGTTGTTTAAGGTTTCGAAAATCTCTCGTTCTGTGGCAACATTAAACTTCCATTATATGGTTATTCCTGATATGCCCGCATTTAGCAACCTTATTCTTTCAAAAAATTCAAAAATAATAACCGCATTCTGACCAATAACAGAGAATATTTATAACACTTCGAATGAGCGTACTTTCTAGGTTTTCAATAGCCAAATAATAGCAAGATAAACAATGAACAGTTTCAATAGAAATAAAAGTTTTCGATAAGTAGAAAATTCATAATTCAATTAATAATTCAAAAGTTGATAACTGGTTCGATGATAAAATTTTGGAGTTCAGGCCGGGCCGCCCCGGCCGGATAACCAGCTCTAGCTTGAGGCCCATACCAGCGCCAAAGAAAACTTAATCAGCTGGTGACTTTTTAACTAACTGGCCCGCTCCTGATCCTTCTACTTACCTGAAGCTTACTTATTCTAATAACTTGAATTCCTCTGTCAATTAGTCCATTATATGTTTCTGTCAATTGTTGGGCTCCAGATTTTGCGCTTAAAGGCTGCGGAGAAATGTATAATTCATAGCTAACGTTAGCTGAAAACATAATTATTATTATAAAAGATGATATTCAAGTATCATGGAGTATAGATAATATTCTAAGAAGAATTGAGCTATTTTCATTTTAATTTTAAATTAATATTGTTACAATTGTACACGGCAGCTCATTAAATGAAAGCCGGTAAAGTTTGAGAGAAATGAACTAATTAAGTTAAAGCACTGCAGACAGGCCAGGTATCTTGGGGACCAAGTTATCCGGGGGACCGAAAAAATTAAAATTTTCAAAAAACCTGAAGTAAAGATTCCACAGAGTGGGGCTAAATAAATTTAAACAAGAGTGGCATACGGGCCTAAGCCGAATAAAAATGGGAAAATTTTTCGAATAAATTACTTTTGCTACAGCACATTTTTTGAAATTTGGTTTTTTTCGGTCCCCAAGATACCTGGTCTTGCAGACAACAGTTTAGAAGCAGCATTCCTTTATTTCTAAAAGTATTTTTGTAAATGTTATTTACAAACCTAAATAAGCATTATTAATATTAGTAATACTATTTGTATCGAATGTTCCTTCGTTTTCTGGAGAATAAGCCCTAAAATATTAAAAGTTGATGCTCAGCTCAGTTTTTCTTAACTTTTTTTTTCTTAGTTTTTTTCTTAAGTTTTTTCTTAGCTAACCTAATAAAAACCCTTTTGTATCCAGCCTTATTAAGACAATTGGACTGTTTAATAGTAACCGTTTGAGTAAAGTCCACACCTGGAGCGATGTTTAGCTAAAATACCAAAATAACTAAATAAAATATAATATTAAATGTTTGTATTATATGCTTTGTTTATGTCATTTACGTCAGCGGTTTGAACTGCTTCAATAGCATTTCTCACTGCTCGTAACGTGATCAAAATCCTGAGAACAAGTTTAAATTTCAAATGCGAGAAATGTTTTGACAAAATTGTTAGATTTTACTGGTTGAATCGACTCTTGACCCTATAGTCAAGGCTGCGAAAATACCGGCCGGCCCGGTTCTCAAATTTTCGGCCCCGCCCCGGCCCGGCCGGCCCGTGAAATTCCCATTCCTACCTATAGTATTGACAATCTTGGATAAACTTACGTTTTCCAGATGTTTTAGTTCGGAATTTGCTTTAGCTGACAATAGAAGTAACATACATAGTGGTAATAGCATTCTAAAAATAAAGCCATATTAATTATTCCGGTAATAACTTTATATAAAAACAAGAATGAGTTTATTAAGAATAAATTATTAATAATTGTATTAGTTGAGATTAATGTTTTGAAGTTACCGTAGTTCTAATTGAGAGCAACTGAACTTCCTAGAACTAATAGGTTTCTTTATAAAGGCTGGCTCGGTTGCGATAAACAAACTTTTTACTACTGCTCAGCTGACTCGAAACATAGCAACAATATATAAAACATTCATGGAAACGTGCTGAGAAGAAAGTTTGAATAATAAAGCAAGTAATAAATACAGAATATAAACAGGAATGCCACTTTTTGAATAGTTTTTTGTTGTTGGCTGCCCGGGCAGGCTAAAAACTGCCCGGGCACCCAACCGGGCGTTTCTTTACTACGCCCTTAGCTGCGAACAGTGTAGCGGTATACTGGAACCTGCGTACTAACTATTTACAGTATCCTGACCATTGCACAAACCTTTAATATTGAATGCATTTTAAGTTTTTAATAAATCTAACTCTTGAGTAGAACCTATTGACTTAATATAATATTAAAATAATAACATTCTGGTTTATATACACCCTTTTCCATCGAAGGTCACTTAAAATTCAGAAAACAATAACGAATTCGTATAATTTCCTTGAATTTAACAATTTTCTTGATTTGTGTCGCCGTCGAAATAAACCGTCGAGAAGAATAAAAGGAAGAATAACTATTAACTATAATAGAATGCTAATTGTATTATAAAACAGTAATTTTAAATAATTTATTTATAAAATATCTAAACTATAAATATCCCATGGTAAAATTACTCTCACATTGTTCGTTTAGATACCAATCTTGTATATTTATATTGTTATATTTTTTATGTTTAACAATTTTTTTGGAACTTTTCTTTTTTCTTTTCTTTTGGAATAGTTCATCGCAGAGTTGACAGAATCCAGTAAACTCATTATTCAGAAGTCCGACCCTATAAATTCTATTCTATTATTTAATTAGGCCAATAAAAAACTTCATAAATTACTGTTTTAAAGAAAAACCAATGTTTTTAAAGTTATTTTATTTAAATTGTTTAAAAAAGAATAACTGACCGAAAATATGGTCTCCATCTATGTAGTTCTTCATAAACAGTCTGATTATTGTTAACATTATTTATATGAGTTACAAATTCAGCAGTCGAGTTAAAATCATCCATGGCGATAAATAAATTAGAAGATATCTAAATAAATAACTGTAAAACCGCAAAGAAAAGGTATTAAGAACTTTATATTTAAGCTTAAAATACAACTACTACTATAGTATATAACAAAGAGAAGACTGCAGTGCGAGGTGTCGTTTAAGGTTTCAAAAATCGCTCGTTCTCTGGCAAAATTAAACTTTCATTATATGGTTCGATGCGCAATTTTTTGTTTTTTATCAGAAGAATATTATTGAACTAGTTTTATATTGTATCATGTTCAGAAAAAGACAATTACGCAATTGCGGCAGCCTATCTATACCACCGCGCTCTAATATCATTTATTTGTTATAGACTATAAGTTAGAGACTATAAAATTGCTAGTAGCAAACCAATACTAGCCCTATAGTATCTGCCCGTTTGCTTGACCGTTTCCTCGTAATAAAAGTTTTCTATTTAAACAAACATTAAATTACATTTAAATTCTCATAAATCTCCCTTTTGAATACAATCGGCACTGTATTCCATTTGCGTAGACTCGAATAAAAGTTTTCGGTAACAAAATCGGAACAGATTTCATCTTCGAAGGCAAAAAAGAACTTGTATGGCCTAAAATACATAGATACATACATATAACTAATAATAATACATATATATATATATATATATATAATAAATAAAACTATTATAATAAACTAACTTCATGAGATCCTTCATACAATTACTGTTTTCTGTATAAGTTCCATTCGAACAGTTAAAGGGTTTGTTCTCACAATGACCGAGTATATCAACCTAAACAGTTATACATATTCTTGTAGAATACACCTCAAAGGGGAATTTATTCAATATAAATAGTACTTTTTAAACTTAAAAGTTTAAATATTAAATATATAAATAATATTTAAATATTAAATATACTTTAAAATATTTTTCTATTAATTCTTGCTTTACCTTAAATCCTGTGGCGTTAATCCTTTTCACCAACTCCATTGACTGACTCTCGGTAGTACAATTGTTAGGCGAAAAAAATGCTGCCGTAAGAGTCTTATTTGATAAAGATTCAAGCATAACTAAAATATATTAATAATATATTAAATAAATATATTAAATACACTGCTTTTAGTTCTCTTTTAACAAGTATAGCAACAGCCGAGAGTAATGATGGAGTCTAGAAAAAGAATCTCGTCAAAAATGGCTAGGAAAATCTTCGAAAAACTAAAATTTACGCAATATTCCCCAAAAATACGCAAGCAACACTCCATCATTGCTTTTGGCGCTGACTATATAATGAGTAATAGATCGTCAAACGCAAAGATCAGATGAGATATTGGGTAATAATATATAATATGAGTCAGCAAGGCATCTGGAGAGCGTGGTTGGGCTAGTTAATAATAAAATATTAAAACATTCAAATAACTAATAAAATTAACAGCCTATACGAATATTTAGTAATCATTGTTTACTAAAATAAAAGATACTTACTTGACATTATCCATTCATCTATGCAATTCAATCTTTCTTCCAGGTGAGGTTTATCTATACAATTGTAGAATTTGTTACCACAAGGACCAATTACATCCGGCTAAAGTATTAGGTCAGATTAGTGAACTTTAGGTGAAGAATACGGTAGATGATGAAACGAGACAACATTTGTACAATCTTTAAACTAGTTTCTCATTACTAAATATACTAATACAGTACCAAATGGAGCCAACTTTATTTCATATTGTTTAAAGTTTGTTTGTTAATTTTAAGAAACACGAGATAACAGATTTTCTAAGCGAAGAATTGAGACGAGGGAACTATAGAAAGCGGGACTTCATAGCACAGAACCCAGGGAGTGAAGGCGACGAATCAGAACAAATTGGTAAAAAATTCTTTCTTCGGGGGGATTCGAAGCATTGACCTCTAGCTTATGAGGCAAAGATTCTAACTGCTGTGCCACCACGCCCCTTCATTTATTTGTTCATTGTATTAGCTTTGTATTTAATGTTATCCTGTAATTACCTTAATTCCTTTTTCTATAAGTCTATACTTAATCTCTTGTAATTGATCACTGTCACTGCAGTTTTTAGGTTTTTGCCACTTTTCTTCTCTCCGCTCTCTGAACATCATTCGCAGCACTAAAAGAAGTGAAACTAAAGAGTAGAGCTATATTTTTCAATAATGGGCCCCGGCCGGCCTGTTATTGGCAGACAACTGTCAGTTCTGCGCTGAGCTAACATGGCTTATCGGCAACCCAAGAAAAGAACGAGAGAGATAGTCGAATTAGGAACAAATTAGCTGATTATGTTAAAATAAAAATGAAAAATAGATTCTGAGACAATTTGTTGACATGAAAAGTTACATGAAAGTCTATTTCGCAAGAAAAATCAGAAAATCAAAAGAAGCACAGCTAAATTTGTGTTGACTATACTCACGAGTTTGTAGATGTTCCCAATGGTGTTCGTCATATTTCTGTCTTGGATAACATTTTTCTTTTAATTTATCCAATCCATGACGTTTAGAATGATAATTCCGTCCATTTTCAAAACTAGTCAAATTCTTTATAATTCCAAAAGGAAAATGTATATCCGAATCACTTCGATAACTAACAGTCAAATCAAAAGTCACTGAAATTATAAGGTATATAATTATTCAAATATGGTATAATTTACACCATATTTGAATAATTATTTAGACTTTTGAAAAACAGATGTAAATATAGTACATTTGAAAACATAGACTGACTCACAGCGCGTGCAGCCTAGGTTTTAAAACAGACGATGTTTTTTTCGGAAACAGAAGCAAACGATTTTCGGAACCCAAAAGACATAAACGGAACCCAATACAGCACACCGGGTTCCGTAAAAGTTGTCCGTTGGGTTCCGTATTTTGCTTGGCGAGTATATATATAAAATATTATTCCCTTATATGACTAAGGAACGTTTCGTGACAAATGACTCTGGAGGACTGGAACCCATACTTCCTTCTTTCGCCGGACCTTTCTAAGAACCACGAAATCATATTACTACTATCTAACTAGCTTTACTCACTATTTGGTATTAAAAACATCTGATTAGAGGGAGCATCCAGACTGAACCAAATTTTAGGAATATTTCTAGGCAAATTCAAGCGGCTCAGTTTGGCAAGAGTCTCAGAACTAAACAATTTAGAAATAATAAATACATTTGGATTAATTCATATTATTAATTAGGAAGAAGCAGTCAGATAATAAATATAGTTCAATCTGATATATCTAGTCATTTTTATTATAGTCCTTTAAGAAATTAAAACCTCTTGAATGGATGAATACCTACTTGATATCTGAAGTGAAGACTACCGCATCAGCAATGTCAGCCATATGGGAACTATCCGCTATCTCACATCGGGTCTCAAAAATAAAATATTACTGCGTTAAATTCAACTAGGATATTCAACTATATGCGTTACGTAGTGTTTATTTCATAGTGATAGATTCAACAAATAAACGAAAGATGAACAATTCTACTTAAAACCTATCATAAGTAATTAGAATTAGAAAATTGACAACTTTGTTTTGTTTATTAACTTTACAATCTGAATACTATAAAAAAATAACATTGACAATACAATAATTGTGAGTGTACCGTGCCTTTAACCCACCATCTTATGGGCACAGCCTCTTCCTAAAAATGTATTACTATTAACAGATTCTCCGTTATATTTTGTAGCAACAAAAATAGTGACAATGTCATCGATAGAATATGTATGATACTCTTTGCTGACTGTATGTCGTCGATCACAGGGTTCTCTATCGAATCGGTCTAGAATTATGCAAACTGAGGTTACGCAACAGCGCGGCTTATTCGAAATAGCTCTAGCATATTCAGGCTGGCGGATGGCCGCCTATGGCCCTGGCCGGCCATAAATCTGTTGGAATCGAGCCAAAATAATTAATCTGCGTTTTTTGTCACTTTTCATTTGGAATAAAGGTGCACATGAGTGTTAGTTGGCTAGATCATACTCGAAACGTTTTTCATATATTCAAAATAACTGCAGCACTATATAATTTATTCAAATGTAGTTTAGAATAAGTAGAATAGTGTTCTTTTGCAGCGTCCTGTAATATACTAACCCATGTACTTTTCCATTTGTCCACTATTCACAAACTCCATAGATGTCCTGAGCAATGTACCAAACAGAACCAAGAAAGTAAGCAAAAATATAGCAGTTATAATATGACTACAATTCATTCTAAAACAATCAAATGTAGCAAGGGATATGGATCACTTTTGACCAAAGCCTCTAGTTCAAACGATACAGTCAATATGTATCTTAATGAAGCTGTATATCCTACCTTATTAGGAAAACCAACAACTTTAAACAGAAAATATTAGAAATCTAGCAACTTTTGAATGAAATATAAATATTACTTCGTTAGTTACTAACGAGTAGAACGTGGATAAACTGTTCATCCTGTTACATATCGATATCGCTTATGAATCGAGCTCCGTCTGGGTAAGGATGATACAATTCAACATGGCGGTGAGTGGATGAAAGTTCCTTTCAGGCATGAAAGTTTCCTAAAGAGCTTATTAACAGGAATAGTGATATTGTTCGAGTATTATTCGTAGCGTAACTGTTTATTATCGCACAAAGCATAATATCACAATAATAAACATGTACAATAAAAATATAACGAGATAATAACTTCAAATACAAATGGGAGTAATTCAGAAATAGGAACAACATAAACATCACATATCAAAAAAAGGAGATTCGATTGATACCAATAATAGAAAGAAGACAAATCTACTAAGGAGAACAACGGATGACGATTACAAATAGCTAGAGAAATTACCAAATAAACATTTCAAAAACAAAAAGATACATGCTATGACTCACAATGTACAGACAACAACTGAAATATCGGCTGCTCCAAGGGTCTTCTTTATAATTTCTTCCACCTTGTTCCATTCCAGACGATCCAGACCACATCCAATCTTCGGCATCACGACTCCGGGAATCGAAGACGACGTCATCGATAGGCACATGTCCTGCAAAGAATGAATGAATTAATTTTAAAATAAGGTATTGTGTGGGTAAAAAGAGATAGTATTTAAAAAGTCTGCCGAATGGGGCAGTTCAGTGACAATAGACACGCGCGTATAGCAGGAAAAGACAGTAATTATCCAAACGCATTCAAAGAATCAGGTATGCGCATATTAGTAACAACTCTGGACACTGTATGAAACAACAAACAGAATTGGAGTTGGTGTGTTGCAACGTAGTTATGATGGTTACTGTTAGACAGTGACCGATATTTACCATATTTTCATTTACAGTTGCACATCTATTCAAAACCATGGAATAACGACAACTCATTAGTATATCAAATTCAATGCTTTCAAATATAATTGATATAACCACTATTCAAATGCGAACAAAGCATGATCCATGTATGGTCAACGGTTGTGTGCATATTAAATATGAAGGTCCGAATTTTAACTGCAGATTTGTCGAAGTTGCTGAAGTACGTCAGCTCATTAATCAATTCCACAATCTCGAGTAAATGAAGATACTACTAGTAACGCAATAACAGCCCTCCATTCAACTACGACTCATAACGCAATCTCATGTACCTGCCAATCGGTAGACTGTTGAGATGTCGATCCGATATTTAAAAGATACGCACCAAAATATAAGAACATTTGCTACTACCTGAAGGCTCTTTTCAATGGAGTCGTAGGTGGGCTTGTTCCTCCATGTCTTCTTCGTGATCAGGTAGTAGATTCTTCGGCCCTTTCTAAGCTCAGCCGCAGTTCCTGACCGCTTTCCTGCAATTGAACCATTGACTGATCATATTCCCTCTCTCACAAAGAAACCGTGCGTCTCTCAGAATTATATTTAAATATGAAGATATATCTTATAACATTTGACGGCAAACCCAAATGCCATTGCGAACAATAAAATGACACGACTGCTCAGAATAAACATATTTCCCTTGGTCGTGCGAATCCTGATAATGCCACTGATAAGGCAAACAGTGAGGAGACTCGATTCGCACGAACAAGATCCTTAAAAATAAATCTTCTGCGTATTCCTAATCCGTATACGTACAAATTAGCGCATCAAGTAAATAGAAAATAAGATGTTGAAAAGCCACGCTCCATAGGAATCAGTAAAATGGTAAGTGCAAACCGATATGGTCTTAAAGATTTTTACCACTGGCGTAAACCGATTATTTCGGAACCAAGTAAAACTTTGCTAGGATTGCTGCGTATTGTCCGGGTGTCGTAGAACATACGCTCCAATGAGTTGCAAAATGTAAATATAATCCGTCTCACAGGTGATAGAAGAAAACCGTGGATGATGAAAAATTGAACGATAAAACACGAACCTTGAGCCACTTGCTTCTTCAAAGCAGGAACACTTCCGAACCGCTTTTTGAATTCGACCGCAATTCCTTTCCCCATGCTGAATAAGAACCAATTAGATATGATATTTTAGAGATTACTTACACACAATCTTCACTGATGCAATGAGCCAGGGCGAATTCACGGAACTCTGCCTGTTCACAGATATCGAATAAATTGCCCTTTTTAAAGACAATGGGCATCTGGAATGGCATTGAGTAGGTAGCAACCAAAATGGCAAATTAAAAGTATAAAACGCCAGATAAGGTTATAATATAATTCGTTAAATCAATCAAATCATGCATGAGGTTGCAAAACACGAGGCGCAATTTCTGCGACTGCCAAGATTGCAATGTCCACAATAGGCATATTCAATCGAATAAAAGCTAGCAATGTAATCGATAAGCAAAAATGATTCATGCCTGTCATTCTGTAAAGGCAACTGTGGTTTAACAGCAGGGTTGGCAAAAGTGAGGGCCGTACTTTTGTGAAAAGAGGGCCGGCCCTCATTTTCAAAACCGATCAATAATGCTCACCTAATACTGAAGAGAAGTCATTAAAAATAAAATGAACTTGTAATTCAGTTTTCTCGCATCAAAATAGATCTGGCAAGATCTATTTTTATGCGAGAAACCGTTGAAGAAATGTGTTAGGCTCCAAAAAGCATAATAGTATCGCGATGAATAAATAATTGACAGTCTATGCCGCTACAGTTAACTTCGACGATGAACAATGTTCCTCTAATAACGGTATAGGCGTATTTTATTACGATAGTCATCTCCGTCACTATAGCTGTTCCTAGTCTTGATAACAAACGTAATATTAAAGTCGATAAACCCCTTTAGAAGTGCTTTCACCGGAAGTACGACAAAACGGTTCTCTCCTGCCAGACTAGCAACCACTGAATGATCAATACTGAATAGCATCTAAAGGCTGAAAGCAACTAGAAACGAGACAGAGACAATAAAAATTTATTTGACGCAAGAAATGGCACTTGCTAATAAAAATATATGGAACATTTTACAATGAAAACAATTAAATATAAGTGCACAAATTAGGATTTAGGGGAAATAACATAAACAAACTTTAAAACGTTTGAAATACAATTTCAGCTGTTGATAACTTGAGCTAATACATACATTGAGTGATAAACAGAAACAAGACGGTATCACGGTATGAGAACGTAAAACACATGACAAAATAAATGGGGAAACGATTAAGTGAAAGATTCAGTTATCCATAAATTTGAGAGAAAACATTGAGAATAATAAAATAATGAATAGAAAAATAACCGTCATCGAACTATAAAGAAACACACTCGAGCATCTTAAATTCACGGGTACTTAAGAAGAGGCAGAGAATGAGAGGCACAATCTGCATACCTTATGAACAGATCCTATTTTGGTAGTGGCCTCGTCAAAAATAGTCGCTCGGGTCCTGAGGAGAAGATGGGACTGTTAGTGTAGTGGGTAATGAGTTCACTCATGTTGTTGAACTTGCGCGTCCCTATGTGAAGCTGGCCATGCATGGATTGAACCTAAGTAAATAAGTTAAGGAGCTAAACACCAATCCATCAGTTACCTTGAAGTGCTTATTTCGCTCAGCAGATCGCATTGAAATCGATAAATCTCCTGGCTGAAAAATGAAGACGATTATATGGGAAAAAGAGAAGAAACTCACATTACTTTCACTATCCCTAACAATGAATTCTCCTTCTCGACCTCTCAGGAGCAATCGATCCGCTTCGTCGCGACTGATTTGCCCAAAATACCATGGCTCCGCTGAGAGGCTTCCGGCACCATCATTGGATCCAGAGTTACCACTTACGGTAACAACCTTAACAAATTTAATAGGTCAATTTAAAACTCAACACTACATACCTGGATATAGTTTCTTGGGACGAGTCCTTCGCTTCCTTTGGAATTCCTCGCAAGCCACCATTCCGGATCGTGTGAAGGGTGCTCCATGATATCCAAATGCTCGCCTGGAATAAAAATTACATTATTAGGTACAATTAATCAAGTAACCTTTGGCAAAGGAGAGCTCCTCGTGCGATGAAGCTTCGAAGGAGTAGAGAGCCACAACAGTCTGGAAGGAAAAACATTAGAATATGCAAGTCAACGAAGAGGGGGAACAAAAGATGATGAACATATCATCCCGATGCTAATTTGAAATATAGCAATTGTAGTGAAAACTTAGTCCAGCAAATGTGATGCAAAATTTGCAAAACGTTGCAAATACTGAAACTTACTTCCAGCACTGATTTGGCCGAGATTTTTGGAGCCTGGTTCATCGACGTGACTTGGGAGCCGAATCCATTTGACGTCATTTCGCTCTGCTGAGCTGGTGGTGCAAAGGAGGAGGTGGCGGGGGTATCAGCAACCTAAACAGGTAGAAGTTAGTATTGAGTAAATGGACGTCTGCACCTCTTCAACGTAGTTGGAGGGGAACCACCCAGTTGCTCCATGGCTCTGAAATGAAATTGATAATAAAGTAAATCAGAAGGAATACGAAAAATTGATACTCCATCCACCCTCAGTAGTGAGTGGAAGTAACGGAGATAAAAACACAAGCATGTTAAGCAGACCAAGGTTTGACTATTTGGTGCATCACATTCACTTCGAGTATCGCAATGATAGGAAGCTTTTCACCTCATGGAGATAAACAATACTTATGTCAAACAATCCGCATAATGAAGCAACACCACGCAGTGGCTTTTTTCATGTTTGGGCTAATCGGCCAATCGCACCATTCAACCTAGTAAAAATATTACCTCTCCTTTCCACCAGCCATCACTGCTTTTTTCGACGACAGTGATTGTTTCGCCTTTTGTCAGGCTCAGCTCATCTTCGAGGGTCCTGTCGTAGGCAAATCGAACAATTGCCTTTGTGCTCATTCCGGTAACCTAAATGATAATATTAGAAGAATTATACAATAATAAAACTAACCCTTGAGCTGTTCGACGTATTCGTGGTGTTCTGTCCGTTGCTCGTATTGAACACTGGACGTGGATCAGGAACAGAGGCCGAAAACTGGGCTTGTTCCTCCTTAAATTAATAATATGTTAAAAAATTAGAAAATTCAAATATAAATTGAAATAGTTTCACAATGAATGAAACTACATTCCGCTTATCAGTGATTAATCAGTAAGAACCGGCGATAAAATATTGATTTTCTGTATTCTGAATAGTACGAATCGTATATTCATAACGTTTCCTTCGCCGCAAGAGAAGTTGAATAATAAAATTGAATAGAATGAAAGATGAACTAAGATGATATTTATGATGGCACAAAATGCTGCAATTGCGTCTGAGAGGACAAGTAAGCAGCAAAGTGACACACACACACAACGGGAGAACTAGTTGCGTCAGGTGAGTACACAAACCATCCAAGCATTATTTCAATTAATCTTCAGTAAAAGAAGAAGAGAGAATTGTACGGGTAGAAAACCAATGATGATGAATATAAATATTCCGCATCAATGCGAGACATGAATGTGGGTTATCATCTTAACAGTACTGATATGTATAAAGAAACTACTTCAACAATAATGATTCTCCTAGCATAGTAACGTTACTACCAACATATATCGGTAACGGTAACCAAAACTAGCAAAGTGATTCAAATTGAAATAGAATATATACAAATAACGCACGATAGAAAAGACGTCATGGAGTAATACACAATCAATAACAGCATTGATTGCAGAGATAAGCAATCGAGGGAGAGGTGTGAAATGCTATTCGTAGCTGGGCAAGATGGAATCTATTTGCCTTCTTTCGCGTTATGATAACTGTCAGGCAACACACATAGCCAAGCATAGTGTGGACACGGTGTTTGTTCACTATGAAACAAAGAAAAGCACTAAGCAAACTAACTTATCGACCCCACCCCATTTCAAGCAGACAACCACCGAGACACAACAAACCTGCTGCACATCCGAGAACGATTTGCCAATATTCATTATTGTTCCTTTGGCCTTGTCCATCATCGTCTCCTTGCGAACGTAGTTGGAGGGAACGAATCCCACCATGTTGTTGTCGTTAAGAACCTAAATGACAGTTGAAATAATACCTGGTTATCAATGCCTACCTTCCACCAGTTTTTTGAATCATCCAGTAATTTTAATCGCTCATTCTTCTTAATAGTGAGCTCTTGGGTTTCTTGTGCTGAGTAATTGTATTTAGCAATTACAAAGCACTCTTCCACCATCGCTACAGGCTGCAAAGAATAACTTTATACTTTGGAAAAATATAGGAGGCAAAGGTAAAAATGGTAGAAAATAAGTGAGAGAAAGATTGTGCGGCGTGATACTAACTCGAAGATATAGTGAAGAGCGAAACTGTGTACAAAATTAAGTAGGTCATTTAAAGAGATATCAAAAAACACTCGTTTGCGGAGGAACAACAATCAATAGAAGAAGAATATAATCAACATGGAACTAGACTAGTCGGACTGAGGAATGTGATAATTGCCTCGGCTATACTAACAGAAATAAATCAACAAATGCGAAGGCAGCAATCAAAACTATGTGAGATATATATATATGCAACACTCCAATTCACTTGGGAATTAGGAAAATCGATATAACATTTGAGTAAGTCATGTTTCAAGCTCCCCATTTTTAGTGCTTAGCTTCGTGAAGCCATAACGAGTCTATAAAACACGAAAGCTAAACCAAACCTAATGGAGTAGGCTAAAGCAAAACTAAAATGTATGTAATTGAATAATTAAAAGATATTAAGAATGTAACAAAATACAGAAGCAAACCGTAAAAAGTGAACGTAAATAGGCAAGGTCTGTAACCAACAATCGCGTCCCCCAGATCGATATACGCCATGAATGTCGCGGGAAAGTTAGTCTCGCTAGAACGCAATTCATAAATAATTGCCTCCAGCAATCGTTTTCTTAAGTTAGATACACGATATTAGACGAATGTAGTAACTAAATAACTAAATGGAAAAAAAGACGAAGCAGGTAATCTGTGGGGTTTTGTTCGAAGTTGGCAGGATACTTTTGAAATCCGATATGCCCGATTTCCACTCGAGAATGCTTAAAATTTCGGCCTAAATGGGTTGACGGCTATTATAAAACGTTAATTGAAGCATAATCGATTTGCAGCAGCGGCAGTTGTTCAATAATACATAATGAGTGGATCCAATGAATAGCAGATGTTGTTTACTTTATACAAAACAGCACAGTTGCTGGTCACTCGAAGTTAGCCAATGTACTAAAAAATCTGCAAAATGCGAAAAGGAAGTAAAAGAATGGAAAAGTAACTAAGTATGTTTCCATACGGCATAGTTACATAGTTATGCCATTAACGAAGCTGGGCGGTAGAGTCTCACAATTACTAAAATAATACCCTACCATCGAGGGTCGATAACATATGGGAGCATCGGTCGTGATGAACTAGTTCAAGCATTAGTGAACTCTCATTCTATAGGATTTTCCCTAAAAGCATGGCACATATTAGAGGCGCGACGGACTACGTCAGAATTCGAAAAATAGCCTGAAAAACGTCGAGTTTCAGCAACAATGCACTAAAAACATAAAACCACACTTTATGGAGTGTTATGGAGTGTTATGGAGTGTTAAAGTAATGGATCTAATCCTGGATATAAAAGATAAATAAAGTATAAATTCAACTAGTTCTGACCTAGTAAGCTAAATGATGAATGATCAATCAAGAGCTTCTGAAAACTAGCCTAGCTCGGCCACAATAAACAAGTGAATATTCAAAGTGAATGTCTAAGAACGTTCTACTAAGAGTGAAGATCGTCAGTAACATTAAAAAGATATAAAAATATGCGCGAAACGGAAACAACTGAAAAAAAAATCACTTGAGTTCAAAATGAAGATGCGTCGTCACGTCGCGACGAAATTGCCCACAAAATTTCAAATGCGTTGGCGCAAAAATATTTGAGCGCATGTTTTGAGCCTTTAGCTAAGATTTTTGATTATAAATTATTAGGTTGTTTTTTTTGCGTTTTCTTTTCCGAAAGGGGATTTTTAGAAGGAACTTCATGTTCTTTAAAGGTTCAAGTGACTTTGAAAAGGAAGACAAGTCTCAGTAAGAAACAGGTTGCTCATTGAACACAGGATTAATGAATGCATATAATTGGATGCAATTTTTACTTTTCTATGATGAATTTGAACTTGTTTCACTATGTATTGCTTATATATGTCATATGTATTTCATATAGCTATATATTATATGATATAGTTATTAAATCTAAAATACGTGTATTTTCATGTTTTGTTACAACTATTTAGATACAAAGAATTAAAAGCATTCAGGTATAACAGTTATGGTCTAAAATTGTCAGGAGAATTCAATATGATTAATGATTACAAATGTTACTTTAAAAAGTAAACCGGTTGAATTCACTTTTTTCTCTTAATGGTTTCTGCCCTTAAGTTAAAGTTTTAAATAATAAACTTTAATTCCATTTAATGAATATATCTGTGGAGTTGCTACTACTAGTTGGCGACTGAGATAGATATATTTACATGTGAAGAGGCCACTTCTAGGATCAATATAAATCCATGCGGATTTCTACGCACAAAGGGGGAGACATTATGATAGGCCGAAGGGGAATTCCAGCTGGGAGACAAATCCACTGATATAGTCCTTTAAAACGACGAAATTAGATAAACGAATTCCAATTAAACCGGGAACATATTATACTGATCATGCCCTTAGACGAGATTCGTTACGTATTAATCGTTAACGGGAGATTTCTATCATTTTTTTCCTTTTTGCGACTATACAACGTATTGTATAGTCGACGGCAAACCTATATGTACAGGGTTGATGTGCTCCGTGGCCAATTTCGCCGTAGGGCACTGTTATGAAGCAGAGCGCCCAATATCTGAGTGGGCTGTTGAAATATTCATTTATTCAATTTATTTATTTATCTTATTTGTATTATTGAGTTATATT
>JAQGAV010000378.1:0-34713 GCA_034691345.1 Phasmarhabditis papillosa
CGAAGCCTTCTTGAAGTCATTTCTGGACATGGAATGGTAGAAACTAAGCGCCATCATGATAAATGTAGTTCTGTTTTTTAAATACTTGATGCGCAATAAATAATTTTGATAACTGAATATTTATTTAATTACAAACAAAAAAAAAACTGGAAAACAATCACTAACAATTTGAGATCTAACAAAAAAGAATGGAAATAGGGAGACTGCTAACCTTTTGTCGGCCTGTTGAATTTTCTGAGTAGAGCGGTTAGCCTTTCCAGTGAAGCCTAAACAAAATGATTAGTTGAATATAATAGCTCAATCAAAATCATGAGTACGCTTCAAATGTAGTAACGTCCTACCACAATTCTTCCGTCAGGATTAACTACAGAAAACGGGCCTTTACTTCTATCTCTTTGCAGGCCACTGTTTTAGTACATTATATTTTTCACCAACTCCCAAGGATGCGTATTTAATTTCTTAATTGCCAGTGTTTCCCCGACAAGCAACAGCTACCAGGTAACATTCCAAATAATCAAAAAAGTGAACTTACCGCTTGCGGTGGTGTTTCAAATTCCGCGTTCAGTGCCTTGCACAACTGATCCAGTGTATCCGAGTCGAGGTCCGATATCGAAACAAACTGCTCAAGATATTCCCTAAAACGGTTACTTCAATGAAGATTGACTGCGTGCGAAACTCACCGAATATATTCGAGTTCCCCAACGATATCATCTCCTGTCGCTATGTGATTCTTCACAAGGTTGGTGTAGTTTATGGCGATTGTAGAATTGAGGGACTTGCAAAATTCTAAAACAAGAAATATAGACCTGAAAATAAATAAGAAACTTACTGGTGTCCTGCATTGTGAATGCAATGGTGGAGATTACGCGAGCAGCCTTAGCAGAAACTCGCGGGTCAGCATCTTCGACTAACCTACTGAGCAATGAAGGCCCAGAGGAAGACAAGAAATACCTGAAAGAAGCAGATCTATAAATATAAAAAAATGCCGCAATGATGTTGTCCCCCCATTTCTCTATTTGTTGGACATCCATAACCAATTTGCTCCTCAAGTTTTAGAGAATGATTGGATTCATCAAATAAAATAGTTGCGATGTTGTTACTTTTTGAGGAGAACCGTGTTATCCGTTAGCATCAAACGATGTGATTCATCAATAGATGTAAATACACTTGCTATGAAAAAAATAATATCCATAATCTAGTGGGACGATTATTCCCAATACAAATCCAACAGTAATGCTCACTCACTCGAATGCAGGTTCATGCGAGCGAACAATCGCCGATACAGCGCCTAACAGTTTTAGACGGAACGCCTACAATGGAAAAAATAATTTTCGAATGAGGAAAAAATATACCTTGGCATAATTCTGATTATCCAATAGGTCATAGACGAACTTCAAAAATTCAGCATCAATCAAAATCTAAACAAAATATTAGTACGGCAACGTTGATTAAACATTACCTGCTGGGCTTCAGGATTGTTGTCAGCCATAACTTGGATGCATTCACAAAACTCCGTTTGGAGTTCGGAGCATTCGGCATAATTCTGGAAGAGGAAACTGTTACGATACTCGCAATAAGAAATCAACTAACCATAAAAAATTTAATAATATTCAATCCTCCTTTGCTGACGAATTTATTCGTCAAATCAGCAAAGGCGAGGAGTTCCTGCAGGCGATAGCAGAGATCCTTAACAAAGCATTACGACTCAGATGAGATAGACAATAAACGTACCTCAATTTTCTCAATATCCTCTTGACTGAAGGATGAGGTTGCTAAGTAGCAGCCTATGGTATCCATAACAGTATCTAAAAAACTAGAATGAACATAATCGAAATGTCAATAGTTGTAGCACTGTAGCAGATGACACGAAAATTCCCAACAGGCTGCAATTGGAACGACTTATGTCAAATTAGCAAAATAGGTAGCATTCAGATTGTTTAGTTACCGATGTTACAGCATTGATAATGCTTATCCAAACATTGCAAGGTTTCGGCCGCTTGTATTTCGGAAGAAGTGAATGCCTGAGCAGCTCACAACGAGCAAATGTCTGGATGTTATCGTGCCACATACTATATTACTTTAAACATTAGTAGTATGCAATTGCATACAAATTCCAGTATTGAAGATGCCCTACCAAGTTGACGAGATGGATCCGTCTCCCGAACGAGATCCTTCATCACTTTCTCCAACCAAACACGGTTCTAAAACAATATAGGTGAATAAAAAGTAGATATAAGTTTACCTCGTCGCTCATCATAGGAGCATTAGGATCGAACGGATTGTCCGATGAGCTTCCGACGACCGTGGATAGCTGGAGAAGATTCTTCCAGTACTGCTCGGGAATCTCGTTGGACATCTCTGCAATATGAATGTAAATACAAATTAACAATGATACCAAAAATGCAAAAACGAAATACAATATAACGAATGCACTCGCACAACAATGAGAAGTCTTTTAAACAGTTTTTGATGAATGACGAGAACTTTCGGGAAAGTTCCAGTCAATTTCACTTGCAACACCTATATTTACGATTCAGTCGAGATTTTCCTTATAATCGAGCACCCAATGCTTCCGTGACTGCTCCCAATCATTGTTCAGTGAAGTTCTATGACAAAATATATTTGAAAATACTTAAAAAATACAAATATTATAATGCAGCTGTGAAAATATTTTTGAAATTTCGTCAATCTGATTGGCGCGGTCCCGGCACGCTCTATAGTACGGTAGCGGTTGTTTATACTGTGAGTAGGGTTGTCTCGCTTATTTACAGTCCAACGTGCGACGCGACACGAGCAGTTGCTCACTAACATTTTCTGTCAGGTGGTTACTGAAACAAGTTTCACAATATATGACGAAAAATTATTCAATTAAAGAAAATCCGCATCGAATACCCAGCCGATTAGTTTGTTTTTCCATATTTTTAGCAAGTTTCCACGTTTAATTTCGGTTTTATTCACTCATCGCGGACTACAATTCAAATTCTCGAGTGTTTATTTCAGTCCTATATTTATATTAACTATTGGAATTTTATTTATGGGATTAGTTTATGTATTTGATACTTTTCGTCTTGGTTAGAGTGCTGGTTTTGTTGAGTTTCGTTTGTGTTTGTACTTCAACCTACTATTTATTTTTCACGTCAACGCCTCTGTCCCATTTGGTGATTGCTTGCGTAACTAAAATTAAACTCGAGGATTAGGTTTCCTCGAATAATCACATAATTTATAAAGACCAATATTGCTAAAGCTATAGGTGATTTTTAAAATAACATGTCAGTATGAGAAGCATTTCTCGTAAATGCTACATTGGTCATCGTTTATATTTTCGGCAATGAATCATCTCTGTTGTTATTTCTGTCATTTCGCACTATCCTAGAGGTGATTAACCATTTTTCAATGCGTATTTTACTTATAAACATCCCATGACAAGTCATAGCTTCTGAAAATTTCATTGTTGTATAGCCAGCTCCAAAACATCCCGGTAGCGCGGCATAAGATTTTTTTTTGGTATATGAATTATGCTCCAAGCTTTTTTTATCACCTCTGTTTGAATACAGACGTTCCAGGCTTTTCAAACTGACTATTTGCTTCACAACGCTCTTTTTATTGTTTAGTCAATATTTTCTCACATTACTCACTTTTTAAATATTATTTATTCTATATATTCTGTTTATTTAAATTTATAGAAGTGCTGATTCTTCAGCGAGACGTAGAGAATCTGCTATGAGATTCCGTCTCTATTCATCATGTTACCTGCTGTTAGCGGTAGTATTTTTACTCCCAACTGTTCAGTCGAGGACAGGTATGATTTAAAAGAACATTAATAATAATATAATAATTGTGTTACAAGGAAAGACTAATTGAGCCATATTACTTCTAGTGTGTAGTCGTAAGGGGTCAACTCAATTACCACGGGTGTCCCAACCGATTTAGAGACCTCGCGTTAGCTATTCGAATGGAGCGCTACTTTGGTAACGACTCAAGCGCTCCACCGTAAATTTTCCGGGAATGAACCGAATCCATCCGGAATTTTAAAACTTTTTTTATGGAATTGTTTCGAAATCTCTATGGTTAACGGTCTCCCATTCATTTTGATATGCAAGTGCCATTATACCGCCCGATCTGAGTTTTGTATAGTCGACCTCAAAAGTAAGATGCCGTGTTAAGAAATTCAAAGGCCCATTTCGTAAAACTTTTCATTTCAAAGTTTGCTAAATACGCAACTCTTGTATAAAAATACGCAGAAGACACGGCCTCTTTACCTTTTAATAGCATTATAAGTGACTATAAATTGTTTTTCATTGATTTAGTGTGTCCTTTATTTAAATTAACGATTGGTCACTTGTTACTGAATGCGGCTAATGTAGGCGCGCCCGCGTTGAAATTAAGCGATAAGAACTGTACTCGACTCCATCGGGTGCTTGCCACCGTCAGTCGTGAACTGGCAGATCAGCTCCTTATCAGCAGACTAGCGCCCGTATCCACGAATCCATGGAGCCAAAGGGCAAGCCCAATGGGGTGGTATGCATTGGTCAGTGCACCCTGGGGGCACGATAACGAACTAAGTTGCAGGCAGGGACGACATAGGAGGGCCGACCCATGATTTTTGTTCTCGATGCTTTTGTATAGGGTTTAAATAACGAATCTATGGTCTGTATAGTCGGATTCAAAATGAGTAATAGAGTGTAGAAAATTATTTACAAGTCAAACGCAATTGCGTACAAGCAGTTTAACTTGAAAATTATTTTCTACACTCCATTGTTCGTTTTGAATCCGACTATATCAAGAGCTAGGTTTCCTGTGAATATCCTGGATCGAGACGGTGAATTCCATACATTACAATATAACAGCGCTGCCCAAAAGTATGATGCGCTGGAACCCAGCTTTTGCTACAGACTATCTTATGTTTCGGAAAAGATCCAAGTATATTTAAAAGAAATCCCAACTCCATTGCGCTTTCGACCTAGGCTAACATTCAAAACTTAGTTTAAATTTGAACTACCCTGTCCGGTATACAACGCTCGGATGTCCCTTATCAGGAGACACTTTGATGAATCCAAAAAACGATGTACTACCTATATCCCTTAAAGGAAAGGACAGTTTTATGGTTATCTACAAAAAGATAAGGACTGTTTGCAATCATTGTCTTTATTGACCCCTGTCAATTTTTGCATACTTGAAAGAATTCGGTTGACCAAGGGGGGAACTGGAAAACTTCTGCTCCTACGAAAAATAAGAGGTTGCTCCAACAAATCGGATTCCAGCGCATCCCATGGAATTTTAGGAGGCTAAGCTTTCGGTGGAATACATCCATAGTTCATAGGGATCCAACCTTTTGTTAGCTGATACCATGGATCCGCTTTTTTTTACTTCAACTGAGGTTGAGAAATATTGACCTGGGGTAAAACTTCCAATGATTCCAAATAATTACAGGTAGTTCACGAGGTGCAGCAACTGGAGCCCTGCGCTTGGGTGGTCCGATTGGTTAGTACCGCTTGCTTCGGCAATTTTTTGCAACCCTTGCTTGCGGTGTTACCAGTTTTGTTGCTCATGCTTATTATAATCTGCACCCCACTTAATAACATTACAATATTACATTCTTTTAATTGCATAATTATATATAAATGAGAAGTTATAGTTGAGCAAGTACGCACGCTGGGAGTTAATAGTGAATTGGGTTGGTTTTGGTAGTTAAAGTCTGGTTCAGAGCTGGATTCGGATAGCAGCATGATGTTATTTACAGAGGTGTTATAAATATTAACATTGAAGTAAATCAGAAATATCTGAATACTTCTATTGAGCTGATCCACTATGATCAAATCTTTTAGTTCGTGGCTTTAACTAGCTTTTCATCGTGGCTGGAAAGCTAGTTTTGTCTACGGTCTTGACATTTAATTATTTTATAACACCGCTCTAAATATCCTACCCGCTGCCTGCTAATCTAGCACCTGAACGGGACAATCTGTCGTTGTATCGATTTGCACCTTATTGTTTACATTTTAAAACTGTTAAGCATGCTGTGTGGTTGTATGGTTGACTAATATATTTATAGACACGGCATTTCACAATCGCTTGTTATCGACCACTCCACCAACCAACTAATAATTGTTTAGCTTGCACCCCACCCAAATATGGAAAATTCGAATGAAAAACAAGCACTTTGTTATGTTTGGCACTCGCCGGGGCAGACTTTATTTATTTGGTTTATTGCTTAATAATGGGTTTGGTACTTGTGACGAAAGTTAGCTAAAGAAATATATGATATTTTCTTTTCGATGGAACCGTTTGGATAATCAGAAGCTTAAAACCAACTGGAGTTCTGAAATTAGAAAAAAAGGGCCAGGGTTTTCGAATTACCAAACAAGATTTTAGAGTAGGGCGATCCGGATAGTTTCGCATCGGCACCCTGCCCCAGAGCTGGTTAACCGGCCCGCCCGGCCTGACTTCCAAAACTTCAGGCCGGGCCTCCAAAATTTTAGGTCGGGCCGGGCCGGTAACCAGCCCTGCCCAAAACTAGCTAATCATAAGCATATCAAAAAGAAGAAAATCCCGCCTATATCCCAGGCTCGTTTGGTCGGTGACACCCACCTCACAGGTTATTATCATCATATCTAGATATATCAGATTTTGCCATAAGCATCCTCACTATTAGCGAAAGTCCCAATGATTTACTAACAAACCCATAATCACCTTCTTTTCTAGAATAACACAATAATTTCCTGTTATATTCATGAAAATGAAAACAAATTTCGAAACGACAAATATGTTTTCGTAATACCAAATGACTAATTTTGTGTTTGGGCAGGCAGGCAGGGCAGGCAGTTAGGGGCAAACGCAGGGGTGCAAGTTTTGCGGCCCGGCCCACTGTGGCCGAAACATTTTGAAAACGTGCCGGTCCCTGCTAGAACGGCTAACCAACCAGGATTAGATTATGAATAAGATTACAAGATTATTTTAAATAATCAAGATTCAAGTTATTATATGAGGTGCACAATCACTGCCTGCAAGTCTTGTGGGCTGGTCAGTAGTCATATTCAGAAAAGTAGGGGTTCAAATTCAACTATTGCCTGAATCAGGAACTAGGCTTCTATCGTAGTATCATAGAGAGAAGCGGTGTTAGATTAAAATGAATGTACTTTTGAAGAAAATACTCCAAATCCACCGATATTTCATACAATTTTAAGCAATACCGCTGCTCCACAGCTTACGCGGTGGAAATCTAGCTATAGTCTTCGGACTAATCGCTTGCAAGGGGTTACTGTACAAAACGCAAATTTATTGGAGGTTATAATAGCAATTAGACCAAATCTATGCTCTAATTATAATTTATTAGACCTTTAACTGCAAGCGATAAGTCCGCCGACTACAATGCATTACTCTAATTTTGGAGCATAGGAACACCATGCTTAGTAGGATGAACATCCCCATATCTAAATACTATAAATTTCTGAATATAGCTACTGACTGGGTTACTAGATCACGGTTTACAAGAGATGGTTAGCTAGGCTCTTTTTTGAACGAGCCGGTGTTGATACAAAGACCAAAGGCGCACAGATGCCGAAGCGATACCTCCAACGCACATCGTTTGAGTTAGCCAAGCCGGTCATCTCTATTGTGAACTACAATTACAGGAATGTGCATGTGCTTTGAATATTTGTCCTACATAGTCTAATCTTTCTTAATTTAGCTTGTGTTGGGAACGAAACGTTTGCCTGTGATGATGGTCGATGTATTCCCGGTTCGTGGAGGTGTGATGGAGACGTCGATTGTAGAGGAGAAGAGGACGAAAAAGACTGTAAAATAGGTTAGTCATAATTATCCACAGGATTCTCAATCAGGGACGGGGCTACTTTTGCTTAGACTAATTATCCATATTGATACACACAATCCGGGCTCGAAGTCCGGCAGGAATCGAAAAAAGAAATCTGAATTGGGCACCCGAAAGTAGAACTTTTGATACTCCAAACCAAAATTGGAGACTCCATCCATTTTCTGATCATCCAGTTTTTCACAGTTTTTAGTTAATTGTGGCACCCCATAGAACAGAACTGGCGCAAACTAAACTATTTGAAAGGCAATTGCAAAATCCTTAATTTAAAATAGTTATGTTTTATGGGAGTTCAACTTCTCTTTGATTATACTTCTTAGCGTTTCTTAAACCTACCGTTATTTACTTTAATGGGAAGTCCTTTTCCCATCCGTGTTCAAAAGCCGCTTAGCTACCGTTTACAAGAATGATTCATAAACATGGCATTATTTCGAAATCCATCAGTTTCCGATTTTCGACTCTGTCTGTTTGTTTTATTACTTCTGCTAGGCAAGGAACATTTGCACAGCATTAGATATAGTTAGGAATATAAAATGCTTTTTGTTTATTCAGAAATGGGGACCGGAACATAGATTCCTTAAAATTGAAGTTTCATTTCTAGGAACTCTACTCGGTTTTGAAATTTTGAATAACAGTAGATTATATTATTGTTACAGTTTTATTCAAGAGTAAAGTGGCGGTGTCTTTTGCGTAGTTAGCAATTCATTAAGCGAACAGTCTTGCGAACACGGCTCGCCGACGGAGACAATGGGATTGAAGGACTGTGGCCGCATTTTAAACTTAAAATTCAATTTTTTATAGAACGCTTCAAACAAATTATTCCAAAAACTTATGCGCACAGATTGAGATATGACCTTTCTAATGATAAATAAATGAACATAAATACCTCAATACAATATTCCAGGAATTGAGCCGTCAGATTTCACCACTTGAAATTACTTTGACTTTTCAAAGATCACTGAGATTAAACTCTAAAATCGTTTTTTTGGTTTTCAACAGTGTTGATTGCCCAGTGAAGAGGGGGCAGTGGTCTATTTACTCTATCTTTTCTACAACCAACCGTTCATAACCAAGGATTAAAACGGAAACGGAAAACAGGGATCGGGTGATGGATAAAGTAAAGTTTTATAATCATCCTACTTACGGGAGTCTAGGTAACATTTACGTAAAAATAACTATAAACTTTCAAAATATGCATGCAAATTACAGGCAGTGGCTTATCCAAATATTAGACTATTAACAGTGCTACATAGGTTTCCGGCGCATTATCCTGAAGAGAAGCGGAAATATATAAAAATTTATGGAAATTTGGTGAATCGGAACGCATTTCTTGAAAAGTCATTCGTTTGTATTAAACAGCGATTCTTTTCGGGGATACCCAAGAAACCTACCTCTTGATATAAAACTACAAAATTTCCGACCACTCCAACAACTATCTGTTTGTCTTCCTATTTAAAGTATTTTATTCCCTGTATCACTCATATAACACAATAATGGTGGATTTCTTCGAGGCAGGGCTTCGGCCATTTATTCCGGAATCTTCTGAGCAAAAATGGCTCCTTTCTAACATTCAGTCTTCGGATGCACGAAACATGGGATAATTAAGCTGCTGGCTTCCCATCCTTATGCAGCTTCATTCCTAGATGAGACTTATTATCATAAATTGTCTTTCAGTACAATGTGGCAAAGACGAGTTCCGTTGTGGTGAGAATGGTGGTCCTCAGTATAAGGTGAACCAGAACCCCTGTATTCCATTGAAGTGGAAGTGTGATGGAGAATACGACTGCGAAGACCGAAGTGATGAGAAAAATTGTGGAGGTTAGTCGTTTTTAAGTTTAAAGCTTCAAACTTCAAACTTTAGCGCATAGGCTATAGGGGACCTCCCTGCCTTTCCCCGCCGGTTCATTTTGGGTGCTCTAGCCTTCCCTGTCACGGTCAGGGAAGGATAGGAAGCTCACGAAGTGTTCGTGGATACTGGCCCATATTTGGTGTGAACTGTTAAAAATAAAACTGTTTTGAACGGATATTCCGCAATCGTCTTCAAAATGGGTCCATTTTGACGGTTCTCATTTCTGTGATTCCCACAACTAGGCATACTCAGAGGTGGTTAGGCCGACCCGGCACGGCCCGGCCCGGCCTGGGCTCGAAAAAATCAGGCCGGGGCAGACCGGGAAGGCCGGGGCGGATAACCACCTCTGGGCACAGTCTTCATATTAAAAAGAAAACTGACATTCAATTTTCGAAAATAAATTTTTTACATGGCTTATACAGCATTCTTGTAATTGCTTCTAAGCTTCTAACCCATTAGACTACTTCTTTTTGTAGATGTCAACTGTACTTCTGAACAGTTCGCCTGCTCCGAATTCGACGGTCAATACAAATTGTGCATTCCGAATACATGGAAGTGTGACGGACAGGTTAGTATCAACTAGATTATATAAAATACTAACTATTTTTTTATAAACATAATATAATTATTTTAAAAATAATATAATACATTATATTTTCAGAAAGACTGTACCTCTGGAGCTGATGAACTGAACTGTACTTCTACTAAAGTGTGCGCGGAAACAGATTTCAGGTTAGTAAAGTAGAAAATATACTATGATCCTCTTCAAAAACGACTTAATCGCGCCATAGTAGCACTTAGGGTAACGCGTTGTTGCCAAACATTAATAATTTGGGACCCCAGAAACTATTTTGATTTTACGCCATCGCTTTAAAAAATAGCTCTATTTTCGCAAGTTCAGTTTTCTGGGAGTTTATTAAAAGAAAATTGTCGTTTCCGCACCGGGGATGGTCTTCGACAGATCGAAAACATACCTTCCAGATAGTAATTGACTTCACAGTCCTGACCAACCCATTTAGACTAAATCCCAATGCAGGGCTGACTATGAGAAAATGTCAACCCCTTTCTCCAATTTTGGCCCGTGAAATTCCCAGACCTGTCCCAATTCTTAATTTTATTATTCAGATGTCGCAACGATGTTTGTATATTCAACAGTTGGAAGTGTGACGGAGAGAATGACTGTGGAGATGGTTCTGATGAAGAAGATTGTAAAGCAAGTTCAACTGAGCTATGCGAACAGAAGCTTATGTACCAAGTAAGTAATTGAACTATTGCAAGAACAAACCGGTAGAGTCAAATAATCCCTTCTCTGAGGGAGCATATCAGGTTTTTTACATATAATTTTATACTCCAAAAGTAAACATCCTGTTTGATTTCTATAAGAGAGCTATGCTTCAACTTTTTAAACACAAAAAAAGTTTAGTTTAGCTGTACAGAGTGGTTTATTAATTAATTGGCGTAACGAATAAACGGTACTTGTAACGAATACTTTCCAAAAGAATGACATTTTCCCACTGTTTTGTGTTAATTTAGCCATAACTCATCCAATCTTGAACCTTTTCCAAATACAAAAGATTTGGAAAGAGTCGGTTCTCGAACAGTCTTTTTGTGTTTTGAACTATATCAATATTCTAAACTTCCAGACCTCCAAAGAGGGACTTAACTTGACTGTAAATAAAATGTTGCTTAAGTTACTTTACAGTTTTACATATCCATTTCTATTTTCAGTGTAAGAACAAAGATGGTTGTATTCCTAGAGAATGGTTATGTGATGGAGAGTCTGATTGTCTAGATCACTCTGATGAACAGAACTGTACTGCAAGAGGACATGCCTGCAAACATCCAGAATTTGTTAGTTTTTTCACAATGAATTATTTGTAACGGGAACACCGTAGCACAGCGCCGAAGGTGCAGAGGATTCTGTTTTCGTAAGATTCGAACCGTCGAACGCGTTATATTTTTTTAATGTTCAAATCACAATCACATCCAGCTTTTTTGCTTTATAAATGATTGGTATAAACTGAAATTAAATGTTTCAGGAGTTTGCGTGTGCCACAGGTACTCGTTGTATTAACAAGATGTGGGTCTGTGACGGTGAAGTCGACTGTCCTGATGCTTCGGATGAGAAGAGCTGTACGGATGATAGAGATTGCCTGAAGGATGAATTCACTTGTGAAAGCAACAAAAGATGCATTAGTATGGCTATGAAGTTAGTTTTCTTACTTCATAATATGATTCTAAACCTTAACTTGAGTCTGTAGCAGAAGGAAGGATTACAGCGCGGTATCCTGTGACCGTAGTATAGAAACGCCCGGGAGGGTGCCCGATCAGTTAAGAATTTTTGACCGGGCAGGCGAAAAACTGCCGGGGCACCCACTCAGGCGTTTCTATGCTACGGCCGCTGGGAAGCAACGGTGTTATATATCGGGAAATCTGTTGATTGGGAGCTTTTTCTTCAAAAGTACATTGCTACCCAGGAATCCCAATTCTTGATATCGACTATAGCAATAGCATTCTCAAAAGAGGAAATAGGATTTCTGCTTCTCTTTTCAAATAAGTTGCTGAAAATACTTTACAAAGTTGTAAGTTTAGATGCGACGGCAGAGACGACTGCACCGACGGTAGTGACGAAGAAGGCTGTCCCAAAGGTTAGGTCTAATCTTGTAGTTTTCAAATGATGGGGGTAACTGCATTTCAAAATACAGTTAAAAGTTAGTCCTGGAGTTTCATCGGCATTTCTTCGGAGATAGTTTTCGTATTAAAAAATGATTATTTTTCTGTTTTACTCCTTTCTAACATTTATTCTTCGGGCGCACAGGATTGATAGTACAGTCTTGCAGTTAGTTGTACATTTTCTTTCGATTTCCGCGGTCGTTCTAAATTCTACAGTACATCTCTGCAAACGATTCATTCGTCGTCTATAGTTAACCTTTTTTATCTTTTAGAAGTTGATTGTGACGCGGAGCGTGAATACAAATGTCCACAGACCCCTACTCAATGCATTAAGTGGCAGAATCTATGTAAAGAAAAGAGCCATATATGTGGTAGTGATGGAGATGAATGCACAAAACAGATTCGTAAGTTTAAAACAAAGGCCTAAACGAGAGTTTGTGGAATGATAATCATTGACATAGTTTTTTTTCTCATTAATTTGTTCATAAAAGCCTATTTTAAAGTAGTGGGTGGATTCAGGGCTGGGAAAAGGACGGCCCGTTTCTCAAATTTTCGGCCCTGACCCGCCCCGGCCGGCCCGTAAATTCCCAGCCCTATGTGTATTGCCCTTAGTTTTTGTCATTATGCTGTCAAGAGATGTCCAAATTCCGGGTAAATATCAAACGCGATAACGAGTAGTATCCTAAGGTGCAGCGGTGTTAAATAAATGAATTGAAAGTTGGTATATTGGGGGGTTTTCCTGAAAAAGTACACTAATTGTTACGTAACATCGTTTCTTTCTTCGTGATACTTCTCTAGAAATATGTCTCTTGTAACAGACTATATTAATAACTTTATTACTTTCTTATTATTTTATATATTTAAGTAAATTGAAACAATAGTTGTGAAGTTTTAAACGGATATACTATATGAGCCGTTCAACATTTAATTTTTATATAACACTCTAGCTACAAGCGTACTTACCTCTAAAAAATTGTGAAAATGCCGGTCCTTTGCCGGTCCTTTGCAACAAACCTCTGTCCCCGTCCGGGCCGGCCTTTTAAAATCCCGGCACCCCGTTGTGCTACTAACTAAAACTTAAGGTATTGCAAATAAAGCTTATGTTACTCCTTGATAACAATTAAAATATTCATTTATTCTATTTAGATAAATGTGGCAATAACACTGACGGCTGTAAATGTCACAATTCTTATATCAAAGGAAAGAACGCCTCAGTTTGCTACTGCATGGAAGGCTATAAGCTAGAAGATGGAAAGTGTATGGGTGAGTTATAGATCTTATTGTAAAAGTTAGGCTTGTCAAAAGTTGGGGCCGGCTTCGTATTTCGTACAGACTGCATTTGCTATAACAGCAGTATCAAATTTTATGAGATTGGGTCATAAATAAACCATATAATCCCATTCTCTCTTCACATAGTAAGAGTTTGTAACAACTTTGGATTTTGAATTTCCTATTAAATTATGGCTAAACTTTAACTCATCCAGGAACATTGCCCCTTACAACCTAAATTGATATGTTTTGCAGAGCAGAGCGAAAGCAAGTTTGCAATCTGCTGATATCGCGCGCGTAGAATGCCAGCAGGCGCAGTGTTAAAAATTACGAAATAAGCAGCCTACACGGCGATATTACTTTTGAATCTGACTAATATCTCTGCTTTGTTTCAGATATCAACGAATGCCTGATTCCCGGCACTTGCGATCATAAATGTACGAATACTGCTGGTTCATTTGAATGCACTTGTCATCATGGTTATAAACTTAGCTACAATAAGAACTCAGAACATCCAACAAAGTGCAGAGCCATGGGTGGAGACCCACTGGTGCTTCTTAGTAACAGGTTAGCCTTTACCAAATCCTAACTATAGAATGATCCAAACAAGAATACCTGCATCTGGCGCACTGTAAGAGCTCCCATATTACAAGTTCATTTAAAACTTAAATTATCTTGTCTGGTAAATTTTTTAAGAACAGGTTCATATGAAAACGTAATCTTTGACAGACACAGAAATTTCAGAAATTATGATTTCGTTCTTTAGTAATAATTACCTTGCAGAGAGTTTATAGTCTGGTTCAGGAAAAATAATGGAGTGTAAAGAATTCGGGTGTTTTATCGTGCAAAATTGCGCTTGTACGCGCGGTGTTAACAAATCCTGTAAATACGAAGTTACAATCCATTATTACATTTGAATCAGATTATTCTTTTTCTATTATTAAGGGTTTAATCTCTATAATCACTTATCTTAACAATTGTAGAGCCACAATCCGTCAGTTCGACCTAATAACAAACGTACACGCCCCCCTTATCCAGAGCCCCGGATCAGCTGTGGCAATGGATTTCCACAAAGAACAAGAGGTTTTTAAAACTAAATTAAACTTTTAAAATTTATTTTAGAATATAATCTGGTCAGATATTGCTAAGCAGAAGATCTTCATCTGTAACATTGGTAAAGACAATATCAATCATCATCTGGCCATTAGGAATGGATCGGAGGTTTGTTTTACAATGACTTTAGCAATTTTTGATATTGCAAGGCTATACTAACTATATTTTATTTCAATAGTTTCCCATATAAACTCTTTTATTTTAGTGTACTGGTAACAGTTCGGTACTAGTCGGGGATACTATACAGACTCCTGATGGACTTGCTGTTGACTGGATTCACGATCTACTCTTCTGGACTGATGGAGGCCTTGACCAGGTATGGGTTACGGTATAGGAAGTTTGAATGCTGAAGGAATTGATACTAGAGGGCCAATTCGTGTCATTTGTATCAGACGAAGTTTACAAGTTGACTGAGACAATCTGCGCTTTCTTACGTATACAACTTTAATATTTATATTGTAAACAAATCATAAATTACTTTTACGGAAATGCTATAACTCAGCAATATAACACATTTTAATCGGAATCAATGCGACAAAAACGTTCTATTTAGCAAAAAGTTTATTTTTAGATCAACGTCATGGACCTGAAGACCAAGAAACGTCGTGTACTTTTCCACGATGACCTAGAAGAGCCTAGAGCCATTGCTGTTGATCCCGAAATGGGTCTGATCTTCTGGACCGATTGGGGTAAAGAGGCTAGAATTGAGAGATCCGGAATGGACGGACAAGCTAGAACTGTAAGTTATTAAATAAATAAGGAATATAAGTCCACAAATAAAACTAGTAAATTAAGTTCAATTCAACAGTAAAGATGCGGTGTTAGAAAATTCAAAAGCTTATTTCGCGCCGCTTCAACATAAAATACGCAGACGCATGGTTGGCAAAAGTGAGTGCCGGCCCGGGCCTAGAAGTTGTGATAAGAGGGCCTGTCCTGGCCGGCCCTTGCCACCCTGCGGCAGCCGATACGGCATATTAGCGCAGTCAGAACTCATCGTTCGGCTTAAAAGATCTTGTCTGATTAGTAAAAATAAAATTCAAATGGAAGAAACGGAACAATAAAATTAACAGAAAAACACTTGAAAATGTTTTCTTTTTATTTAAACCCTAATTTCAGGTAATCGTCGCCGGTGAAACCGTTAAATGGCCAAATGGTCTTGCTCTTGACCTAATAGATAAACGAGTCTACTGGGCCGATGCTAAGTTAAAGTCTATCTTCTCATGTGATTATTGGGGAAAACAGATTCAGGTGAGCATTTTTCCATTGAGGCCAGCAAATATATCAAAGAAATGTATTAATCTTGCAACCACGGCTAACCTACCGGGACAGTGAGGTTAAAGGACTGAGGTCTCTTTTTTAATTAAAGTATATTTTTTTCTGGAAAGCTTTAACCGAATCATTCGAAAAACTCAGTTGTGTAGATTGAGTTATGGTCTTTTTAATGATATATAAATTAACATTAATTTCCTGACAAAATAGGCCAGGTTATGAGCATTAAGATTTCACAATTTGCATTTGATCTGTCCCGTTTCCTTAGGGCGCGGCGAGCCGTGAAACAGAACCGAATCCACCTATCGGACATAGCTGATTAGTTGTCAGTAAAACGAAACTTGATGTTTCACTCTAAATTTAGTTTTTTTTGGGAATAATACGTTGAAAACTATACTTATTTTTAACAAAAACTGAATTTATCATTTAAGACAGTATTACACTCGCACCAACACCTAAGACATCCATTCTCGTTAGCTGTATTCGAGGACCGTATCTACTATACTGACTGGGAGACCGATGGTGTTGTTACCGTTAACAAGGTAGGAAAGACTAACTATAAAATTAACCAAGGGGCTATAACTGACCTGCAATATTTTTCCCAATATGTTGTAGTAAGATCCGAGAGTAATAATGGAGTGATAAAAAAGAATATCGCCGATAATGACTGAAAGTTTTCGAAATACGAAAATATGCGCAAAATTGCATAAAAATACGTAAGTAACACTCCATTATTCCTCTTGAATCACATTATATCAGGAAAAGCAAAACTAGAAAACCATACCTCAAACGAAACATCGGTTATTATAAGGCTCACAAGTTCATTGTATACGAACCAAATGAAAAGTATACAATTATACTTTGATTAGTTTTTTGGTAGTTTGAATTTTTACGGCTAAGGCGGTTTCGAGGCTTTGTTTAGTCTAACTATATCGAATTACTTGAGTACTTACTGATCTATAATGTATATTAGTTACTTATATTTAAGTTCGATGGTTCCGACCTACGTAATCTAATGCAGAAGGTCACAACTCCTATGACTGTTAGAATTTACCATTCACAAGCACAACCACAACACGAGAACAAGGTAGGTAAAAAAGATGACCGAGATAAAACCTGATAGTCTCTTCGGAGATGAGTTTGGTTACCTATTGCAGTAGTATAGAAACATTTCTATACTACGGCCACTGGTTCCAAAATGTGGTAAGTGATCCCAATCATATCGGCGTCGAATTACCAAAGTCAAACCAGAAACAAAAAACAACCCACCCATCAAAATTTTCTAGCATTTTTCCAAACCTGACAAAATCATCGTTTGTGTATAGCAAATATAACCTACTTTAAGTTGTATATTACTGTAATGCTCCTATTATATGCTTTTTTATAGTCGGCGGACAAATGATATGCAAGTTAAAAGCCTGAGTGCTCAGTTTAAAAAGCGTAAAATAGTTATATTCACGAATATAAATTAATTGTGTTAGAATAAATATGTTAGATGTGGTGTTGTACATCATTGACTAGCCCGCGTTTTTGCGCGCCCTTGCTCGAACGCGCTACAGTAAAATTTGCAGTTCGTACCGTATACCCATGCATAAGCCTTGGCCGCCAACTATAATCACTTCATCTTTTTAGTGTCACAAGAACCAATGTGAGCAAATCTGTCTTCCAAGAGGTATCTTCGTCAAGGAATCTGCCGGTCTGGAGACTAAATGGCTAGGACATCCTTATACTTGTGTTTGTGAAGGAAAAACCCCTGCCGATGTTGTTAAGTGTGCAGGTTTGTTAAACTATTAAACACTTCAAAATTAATGAATTTAAAAGAGCATGTTCAAAAAATGTTTTTATTTTCCAGTATTACTCGAATCTTAATAATAGTAGATTTCTTTAACAAAAAATAATAAGTAACATGTTTCGTGTCCCCGAAGATTGAATGTTAGAAAAGAGCCGTCTGGGCTCAGATGATTCCGGAATGAATGGCCGAAACCCTGCCTCGAAGAAATCTATTATTATTTGTGATACGAGTAATACAGGAAACAAAATACTTTTAAAGTACTTTTTTAACAAATACGGTTCCTTGCAAACACTTAATAACTGGGTGAATTGGCCTAAGGGGCTTAGCTCATTGTAAGAGAATACTTCAGTTTGTTTCCAAAACAGACATTGGAGAGATTGATGAGTATATCCATTAATCTTCAGAACTTTGAAAAGTTCAATAAATACCTTAAGCTGCCATGTTAGTAAAAACAAAAACATTCCAAATTCCAACATTTCTAAAAATTTCAGAATCCTCTTTATTTTTAGTTGAAATCGCCACTGAAGGAGCTTCATCCGGCTTCAGCTTCTCCACAATGCTATTCCTCCTAATGTTGGTTATCTTCGGAACAGTGGTGAGTACCAAAAGATGAAATATCGGGCCGGGGCGTCTACAGAATACGCCACAGCTCTTGTTTCAAAGTCGCTCTACGAACTATCCAGAGCATAATTTTTAGGAACATTTAGCATTTCCGAACCCAAAACCGCATATCCTAAATTTAGAAGTGTATATGTTATCAAAAATTAAAAATTACTGGTTACTTTCAGGGTTTCATGTATTACCGTCGTCGTAGTAACGGTCCTGGTAACTTCAGCGCTTTAAATTTCGACAATCCGATCTACAGAAGAACTGTGGAACATGAGATGGATGATCCATTCAGGTATTATTATTAACAAATAGCATGGTCTTTTGACCTATTTAGAATAAACGGAAATATTTTTCAGTAGAATCTCAGTTCAGATGATTTGTGATCGTCTGTTAGCTTCGAAAATGAGTCCCTTCGTAAAACTATGTATGCAAGAAAAGAGATGTACAAATAACTATAGTCCGTTTCAAAACCTAGATAGACTACATTGGTTTTGAAACAGACTAAATTTCTTTGAATCACATGGTATATTTTTGTTGCAGAGATCCCTTCACCGAACAAGAAGGCGTTAGTATTAACGGAGGACTAAACCGCGATGCTGAATTGGATCTACAAAATCCTACTGTAAGTTGTACAAATTTTGAATCCGCAAACTTTTAGATTAGCAATTTTCAAATGCAATATGATAAAGAACTCATGTTTTTACAAAATTAGAAACAAAATTAAAAAGTCAAGCTAGCTGCTCGCTACAAGGGCCAATAATACTAATCTTTGAAAGACTTAAATTCTTTACACTTTGAACTAGCTAATGAGCTAAAAAAAGTTGGATGGTACGTAAGATGTGGCCGTAGTATACCCTGGTGGGTGTCCGGGTAGTTTTTAGCCTACCCGGGCAACAATTTACAACTGCCCGGCACCCACACGGGCGTTTCTATACTAAGGTCACTTGCCGGGCCCCACCTTCCAACCGTAGATTGACAAATAATGTAAAGTCCTAACTCCTCCTGTTTCAGGTAAACTCCTAAGCTCCTCCCCTTATCTGGTAAATGAATACGAGTTGCTCCCGGCTGCTTTGAGCTTACAATAATGGAACTCCAAATTCCAGATTCTTGCAAATATGTCCACCTAGATATCTATATAGTATCTGTATGTAACTGCGTATTTTTGCTTTTCTCCTTAAATAAGTTATAGTCCGTTTTAGGGTCTAGACCGCTTAACCAATTATCTTAAACGGGGTGGTATAAAATGATACTTAAGATCGTTTTATTTTTAACACCGCTGTTGTTTTTATGTTATAATCTGATTTAAGAGAAATAATTGAGTTTAAAGAATTCGGATTTTGTCCGAGCACTTTTGCGAGCACCGTGCCATCTTTTGGCGCCTTCTCGCCGTGCAGCACTTGCGATGTACGGGCAATTTGCCTGCAAGCGCGGTGTAAAATTCCTACAACTACGAGTAACACTCTGTAATTACTCTTGACTGGGACTATAGTTTAACGGTGTAGGCTTTCATACGGACTATAATATAACTGTATTTTGTATATTAACTTATATTGATTGACTGTATGCGAGTATTGTTGACCGTTTCTGTGATAGCAATATAGCTGTTCTCCGGCCATGTAGGGTACTAAATCTAAGCTCTTACTTATTTTATTCTTGGGTGGTTAGGCTCTTAGCAGCTATGTTTTTGCAGCTCCAAACCGCTTTTTCGGGTTCCAGATTCTTCTATGAAGCGGTTGGTTAATGATGAGCTGGTTTAATTATCGATTGATTTTATTGATTGATTTTATTGATTGTTCTTATTAAATTGTCTCTCTTCTTCAATGCTTTTGTATATGCAATGAGCTACCTAATCCGTTTTTGAGTTCAGTTTCGAAATTATATAGGATGCCAAATCCGCGGGTCGACGGGGGTTCCGGCTTAATTATGAATACTTTAGTTTAACTGAAAATAATTATACTCTCCTGTACATCGTAAACAATTTTCTTCCATGTCGAATAATATTTTGAAAATCGTTATTTCCATTCAAAACACGCGCCAATGCCAATTCCCTATGTAATCGCAATTCTACCGTAACCCGTCGACTGCCCGAGTTCGCTTTGTAACTCCGCTAAGCTACGTCTGATCCTGTTATCCAAATGCTTCTAAAGTGTCACTTTTGTCAGCGCGACCTACCTGACTCAAAACTCCCCTACCCCGACGGTTGCAATAAATTTGTTGAATATTTAACCCCGCTACTCCAGATATTTAACGCTCCCACTCTCTTTGTTCACTTTCTGATTTGAAAGGGGTAAGTCGTACTACCGTAATAGTCTATTTGTATATAGTTCGGGTTAAGACCCGGACAGATTGCTCGGTATAAAGTTGCTTTTGTGTTATAGTCTGAATCAAGAGCTAGATTTTCTGGCGGTGTTAAGTATCGGAAAATCGATAGATACTTTTTGAGAAATGGCTTCCGATCCTCCGACATCTATTCATTTTTATATAACACCACTGATCCCAGGATGCTGAGCTAGAAAGCTAGCCCATTGATTTAGGTCTAACTATTTCACATCGCCTCGCTCCACGTTTTAACACCAACTATATTTATCTAATTGCTACCCTATTACCCTCAGAAAGTATTTAAACAGGCTCTGATGATGACCAGTACCCCCTCTGTTAAGTAGCCTTGAACTATACTCCACTCACAATCAATATTATTTTATTGTATCTTGCTCACTTTGTCTGTTTGGATCATTGTTGTAATGAAATATTCGTGAAAGTTGTTAGTCTTATTGATAAGTAACGAAATGGCACAAAAAGGCTGGGTTGGAGAAATATATAAAATTTGGAATATATTTTATATACAACTATTAAAGTGAACAAGCTTTTATTCCAGACTATAGTTGTGCTTTAAGAGTTAAACAGAAGTTCTATAAACCATACAGTGTGAAAAACCGACAAAATCGAAAATGAGTACAAAATAATTGGTATAATTGGCGGACTAATCGCTTGCAGCTAAAGGTTTAAAAAATTTGAATTAGAGCTCTGAAATGCTCTAACTACTCTACTTGGATCTAATAAATTTGCAGCTCGTAGAAAATGGTCAGGGAGATGGTATTCCGTCTCAACAAATCATACATCTTCTCAGGATACTCCGCAGTATTTTTCGTTGTCTTACTTTTAACATTATGGGTTAGAAATTCGGAAAGTTCTCAAGTCTGCTGCAGATAGATTTCCAAAAGTACTGATTTTAAAAGCTCTTCAGGATACTCTCTAGTTTGTTCCCGGTGCAGCTAACTTGACTCTTACGTGATCGTTTAATATTTGTCTAGTCTGTATTCTTATGTGTGTCGACATCATTTGTTTGCCAATCAAAATCGGCCGAGCTCGTAGCGACCCGGTTTTGCCCTCGGCTGGGGCGGTTAAAGCAAAGAAAGCTAACCCTGCACCTCAAGGCGCTTGACTCAGGTTTATCAGTTCTCAGGTTTGGGAACCTGTGGAGTATAAGCTTATAAAATTTTGCCGGCTTCCGAAGATGAGGGAAACTTCAATTCTTAAGTTTTTGAGCATTTTGTGCAGTTTTTTTAGTTATATATCTGGTTTTAGAATCAGTTAGTGAGGTACTAATCTCGGAACCAACACTATTTTATTTAACTTCTTCATATAAAACTTCATAAATATTATTAACTCAATATTTTATAAACCCTAGTTTCTTGAAGAATTGGTAGTTCCATGTTAAATACTGAACTTTTAATTGATATAAAAACTTTTCATTAGAACATAAAACTTGTTTAGCTTGAAAAATTGGCTAATTTTCATATTTTTTACTTTTTGTTTGAGAAATTCTTTCTGGCTGCTCTTTTTATATGTTTCACCTTCATTTTCTATGCATTTTCGGCTTTGAAGCTCGGCTCATTGGTGTCTTGAAGCCAGTATTCATGACTAATTGACTAACTAGGAGCACCTTCAAAGAACAAACTAGATGAATATATTAACTGACTGATCGATGTTATTCAAACAATAAACTCTGTTTTTTATTGATTTAATACTTACGTTTGTGAAGAAATCTTCCGAAAACCGTGAACGCAGTAACTTTGTTAAAACTTTAGCTTTTCAAAAGTTATGCAGCTCCATAAACTGTATCCTTATCTACCCTGGATAGCTATAGTTTTATTATTTCAAGTTGTTCTTATCATTTAAATTATAAATACTATTTAAAGAATTTCTAAGTTAGTAACTATAGTCGGACTCGAGAGAAACAATGGAGTGTTAAAAAAGAATCTCCCTAAAAATGGCTCCGAAAGTGTTCGAAAACCAAAAATATACGCAAAATTTCTTTAAAATAGCAAGTAACACTCCATTATTGATCTTGAATCAGACTATAGTTGAAAACCTTTATTTGTGTTGGAAACTGTTATATTTTAAAATGTTGACCACCAACTCATTTTTCCGTACAATACCTCAACAATGTCAGACTTAACCTTTTCGGTTTATGGCTAAAAGTGTATATGTGGAATATTATATATTTTATTTTATTTGACAAACTTAAATATGTATTTTAAATATAATCTTTTTATTATCTGACTCACATGCTGAGTACACAAATACATGTAGACAGAGATGTTCATACATTATATATCATATGAAATAGTGAAATAAACCCAGCCATTTCGAAAATTTCAAACTTAACTTTAAAGAACTTTTAAATAATTCCTAATATCGGTGATCTCGTGTTGCCTGAAAAAAATAAAACAAAATTATAAATTTTAAAAAGGGTTTCGGTCATTTTAGCTCCGAAATCTAGATATCATTTTTGATCTGCGCTCCTTATCTGGACTCAAAGTTCATATTTTTGGTATAACTAGACCTTTTTATGAACCTTTTTCAAAAGTTGAGAGTGGTGGCTCGTTGGTTAGAAGCTTCCACTCAGGCCGATACTTCGACTCTCTGAACACGGAACTCACCATTCTCCACCCCGATTACTAGATTCTTTTTCACAACCTAGCAAAATTCTGAACTCCATTTTTGCTGACTAGCTTCTTTGCTTCTTTAGTCATGCAGGTATATTTCATCCTAGAATGTGACTGCAACTCATATTTAGAGTCTGCTTTGTTCAGTTGCGTAGCTTTTTGTTCCGGAATGTCAGGTAGCACAGTTTAATTATAATTTCTACAAATCATAAATGATTGTAAAAAAGGTTATAAACAGTTCGTAATCTCATTATATTACTGCAAACGCTAGCGTTGACAGTTCGCTTCAATGCATTATAGTTCAATTAAAGTTGCTTTAACGAGATCAACGATCGGTATTCAAAGCTAAAATTAAGTTTACAAAACAGTATCCTGGAGAACAGAGGTGTTTAAAAGTGATTCATTTCCTGTAATTGCACAGATCACACAATAAATGTAGATTTCTTCGGCGCAGGTTTTCGGCCATTCATTCCTGAATCTTCTGAGCAAAGACGGCTCCTTTCTAACATTCAATCTTCGGGAGCACGAAACATGGGATAAATAAGCTGCTGATTTCCCCAGCCTTCTGCAGCTACGAGGAGTTACCTACAGCCTTAAATCCTCATGGATTCAGAGACCGCTGCTCTAACGTAAAGCACAACGGTGTTATAAATCCACAGATTTTCCCATCACTTTTAGAAAACACCGCTGCTCTACAGGATATAAATCTGGAAATCTGCTCTAGATAAACTTTGCAAAATTTTCTTGCTTCTTTCGAATAGCGTTGTGTTATCATTGCTTTCTTTGTTGTTTGCCCTTCGAATTTCAATCGATATCTGTACCGACCACATTCCTAACTCCACTGCGCCGAAGACGCCACCGGCACGCCGCCTGACTTCTAGACTCGCAGCCATCAGCTGTGATTTTTCGAAATTTTTGAAAGTTTATAATTCCCGCCAAAACAGATGTGGTTTTACAGATGTGTGCATGTGCCTATAACGTTTGAGCTTTCAATTTGGGCAAAGATTTGGTTGATATTGAAGTTTTCAAGTAAAAAATGGGTTCAATCCAAATTTGTAACTCTGGAATCAAATTTTTGCTTATATTAATTAATATATTTATGATAAAAGTAAAGTTTATTTTTAATTTTGTTTGTTTATAGTCTTAATTTGTTAAAAGAAATAGTTTTATATTCATTTTTTCTTACTTATTCCTAGATCAGTTTGGTCTTTTCAATCCGTACACTTTTATTGAATTACTACTTTATAATGTTATATAAACATTATTATTTTTGTTCTTTTAAAATTCTGCATTTCTGTGATTCATGTTATTTTGAACTAGATTTACGGTATTTGGCTATAATCTGCGTCCGCAGTTACATGATTTATTGCAATGTTAATAATAGTGAAAAACCATTCAATGCTGAAGTGCCGTGTCGAAATTGTGGCAGCGCCATTGTTCAAAATTAATTTTGCCATGGTAGATTTCAAATATATGCAATTTCCAATTGTCTTTAACTATAGACTATAGTCTATAGTCTACATCAAGAGCTATGTTTACAAGAGGAAGGCAGTATCCTGGAGAGAGGGGGTGTTATTAATAAATGAATGTACTTTTGAAGAGAATGCTTCCAATTCACAGAATTTCCATTACTGTTTATAACACCGTTCATCCCCAGTGGGCGTAGCATAGAAACGCCCGGTTGGGCGCCCGGGCAGTTTTTGGCTGTCCGGGCAGCAGTGGATGTGGGCAGTCTAAAAACTGCCCGGGCACCCACCCGAGCGTTTCTACGACCACAGGATACAGCACTCGAAATCTAGCTCTTACAACAAACTACAGACCATAAAAACCAATCTGAAACCTTTTTACATTTTTTTTCGATTACGGTATGAAAAACCAATTTTTCTCAAGACCACTTCAATGCTACCTCATTTTTTAAAAGTAGCTTTCCATGCCTATACTGGTGTTTTATTCGTTAGTTTATCTGTATTATTATTATTATTCAAAACACTCACGCAATATATACAAAAATATCAGGTATTTTAACATATTTTTGTTTTTCCAAGTTGTTTTTTGCGTTTATGACTATAAAATCAGTCTCTCCTAGTGGAAACCCACTACTAGTTAGGTTTCTAGCTCCCATTTGAGTAGTAGTATTGCTATTTTTGGATATTTTGCAAATTCCGATGCTGAACTTTGCGGAGAGAGAACTCGTTCATCGAAGGTATGTGGTCACGATTTGGTATTTTCAAAGAGATTTGAATAATTACGAATAGTTCGAACGGAATACAAAGTTTATAGTTTATGTAGAAAAGTATCTCTGTTGCGAATTTGAAATGATTTGAGTCGACGTTTATTATTATTCAATAACTATTAACTTATAAACAAGAAAATGAAGTCGTATTGTTTATACAAAGTTATTTGGTTAAGTTTATTCACTTGTATTTTTATAGAGCTTTGTTTAGTAACATATAATCCATAGTTCTTTCATTTTTGAGAAACCCTAAATTAAAAGATTTCAACTTTTTATTAGGACACTTGACGCAATGCATTTTAGTTGAATATGAAGTTCGAAATAGTTCTATTATTTTTTTTCCTATAAGCCAGTGAGACAGATTTTACGGCAGGTAGTAAACTAAACTTTCTGGAAACTCCTTTCAGAACAATCTCAAACCAATAAGTTTATACATATTGATGTTAACATTCAGTTTCTTTCCATAAAGACTTTTATAATTTTAAGTCATATAGTCTGCATCGAGAGTAATGATGGAGTATCACTTGCGTATTTTTAGGATTTTTAACACGCACCTGCAGGCAAATTGCACGCGCGTACTTCCAAAGTTCAGTATTAAACGGATACTAGCGCAGTGCTCGCAAAGGGGCTCAGACGAGCGTTGAATTCTTTACCCTCCATCATTACTCTTGGTGCTGACTATATCATTACTCTTGGTGCTGACTTGAACCCCCTGAACTATAAACTTTACTGCAAATTTTCCAATAGCTCTATCTTTCCTCATATAAAACCTAATATATCTTTAAAAAACTGCTGTTAACCTAATTTTTCGGAGCCGGCTTCAGTCGCCAGGTATTTATTACCTTTTCGTTTCATTTTTCTCCATATATATTGAACATATTTAACTAAGCCCCGCCCCTTGGAAGGTAGCGCCGAACTCAAACATCATATTCATATACAATCATGCATACTTTAAAGGTTTCTCATTTGCAAGACTTATTTTAACTTATGGAAGCAAACATTTAAACTTTAATAAACATTTATATTTCATATTTGTGTTTTATGTTATTTCCTGTTGTCTCACATATCACACAATAACTGTATATTTCGCAGGTTTTCGGCCATTCATTCCGGAATCTTCTGCCCAGAGACGGCTCCTTTCTAACATTAAGTCTTTTTAACCTAAATATAAGTAAGCTGCTCTAAAACATCATAGCACACCTCTTACAATCATTGCTCCTGTTTTCGTTTAATTCAATTATATAAGCTTTACAGGTCATAGTCGGATTCAAAATGAATAATGGAGTGTAGAAAACTATTTACAAGCCAAACGCCATTGCGTACAAGCAGTTTTGGCTTGAAAATTATTTTCTACTCTCCATTATTCGTTTTTAATCCCACTATACTAATTCGCTAAACTCATTAGGAAAATGATATTATTAATATACATTCAGTGTGAATTTGCCTTCAAAGTACTAGAAAACGCTTATAAATGAAAAGTCTGAGCTAAAATCAGAGTGTAAGGATTATACTCTTGATCTTTAAACTTATGTAGTACTTTTTTAGATAATTAAAAGAGCTTGTTAGTCTCACAGCTTTGGAAAACCTTCAAAGGTAGAAATAAAAGCTCAAACAAGATTAAACATGTTGAATCTCTTACTTTCTTTATTTGTTCGTTATGTTACTTAGATACTGTGTATTAAAGTTTATGATGTTGTTAAAATATACCGAGAGATTTGAAGATTTGTTGCACGACACGTGTCTAAGATCTTAAATATTCTGAACGAGCTCTTGAAGGAGCTTTGAAAGTGATGTATACTGCTGAAAGATCCGCATCAAACCAGAATTGCCTGAAATTCAGATTTCAATTTCGTTTCAAATTTTCTTGTGACAATATATTCTCGAACATTTCACATAGTTGTTAGTTATTTAATAGTAATTTATGTATTTCCTGTAATCGCACATTTCACACAATGACTGTAGATTTCTTCGTCGCAGGGTTTCGGCCATTCGTTCCGGAATCTTCTGAGCAAAGACGGCTCCTTTCTAACATTCAATCTTCGGGGGGCACGAAACATGGGATAAATAAGCTGCTGGTTTCCCAAGCCTTCTGCAGCTAAGGGGAGTCGAACCCCCAGCCTCAGATGGTGGTTCCAGACCGGGATTCTTTTTTGACCAGTGGCCGGCCCATTCTTATCTCTATCTGTACTACACCCACTCATATTGTTTTCTTACTTTCAAAAACTACAAAGCAATTCATTATTACAAATCATTTTGTTGACTTTTATCATTTCATATTTGTTTTAGTTCGCATTACACACCATACTCAAACACGCATAATTTTGATATTTGAGTTATGAACAAACATTTAAGGTGTATTATAAAAGTTTTCATTTTGTTTTATAATTTGTATAGATTTTTGAAGAGAGTTAGATTCCTTTTCCTACGAATACTAGTCACGAAGCCCGTGGCCGTAGTATGGAAGCCCACGAAGCCACTGAGGGTTCGGTATTGTAAGAGATGCCGATATATTTCGGTAGATACCCATACCGAATTAGGTATTTTGGTTTTGGACCAAATTGTTTTGTAGAATTTTTAGAAATTGATCTTTTCTGATTTGGCACAAAACTAATTCCTTAATAATAATAATAATAATAAATGTTTATTTTCCGAAAGTACAATTAAAACACAAAAATTATCATTTGTAATTCGTTTATAATTGATACTCGTACTTTCGGAGGAGGAATGTGGCCAATTCTGACTTTCTAACCTCCATTTGTATACATAAAAAGGTTGACTTGCGTATTTTCAAAATTTTTAACCCCGCATATGCAGGCGAATTGCACGCGCGTACGTGCAAAGTACAATGTGTAGCCGCCATATACTGGCGCGGTGCTCGCAAAAGGGGTTCAGACGAGCGTTGAATTCTTTACACTCGATCATTACTCTTGGCGCTGACTATATCATTTAATTTAAAAACAATATATTTAAACCCGATGTAGGCGGTACCTATCTATAGTATATAACCGCCTCTCTACAACATAAGACTCAAGAATGAGCCGAGAACTATAAGGTAGAATTAATTTAATCCACTGCATCATTTAAGTTTGTATGTTCTTCTTCGGAACTTCTTCTAGATGTGGATACTGTTATCCATTGCCAGATCAATCTATAAATAATAACTTGTAAAATAGGAATAGCATTTAGTAAAGTTTGCAGCTATTGTATAGTCAGCGGACTAATAGCTCGAAAGGAGTTACAGTAAGAACTGCAAATTGATTGGAGCTTCTCAGAGCAATAATTCTAATTTAATAGACATTTAGTTGCAAGTGACTAATCCGCCGACTATAGAGGCGATTGCAACAATTCTCAGCCCAAAAGAGCTCTGTTTTTGACGGTTTTGTTCTTTTCGGAATTTCATAAGTTTCATAAAATTCTTTTGGCTGGTAAAATAGACCATAAAAAGTTACTAGATAGTTTGAAAAGCGTTCTATGATACTGTCTGTCACTCACAAGTGTTTGCATAAATAAAGTGATGCTTTTCTGTTAAGTGCTCAGAAAGTGAACTGTTTCATAATCTGTGGCAATAGCTAGGCTTCTATCGCAGTCAGAGGTGGTTATCCAGCCGGCCCGGCCCGGCCTGGGTCTCAAAATTTAAGGCCGGGCCGGGCCGGTAACCAGCTCAGTATCGCAGGGTTATATAATGAATGGACAATATCGGATTGGGAGCCTTATTTCAAAAGTACATTAATTTTTATGTATAGTATGTCTCAAGACCTAGGTTTCAAGCGCGGTGCATGTTCGAAGCACCGCGCTGGAATGGACCATTCTTGGTTTTACGCTGGAAACTGGAATAGAAACCTAGTTGTTACTGTCCAGACATATAAAATGATGATTTTAGCGACTTTTGAAGGCGAAAGAGTAAGAAAGCTCAGAAATTAAAAAATAAAGATGTTAAAAGTAAAGTGGTAAAAGAAAAGCTGTGATTGTGAGATAGATTGTAGAAGTCTGATAAACTTACTTTACATACAAGGTCTTGAAATCTACAATAACAGCTATATTTATTTTGTATATATAAATATAAATATATATAGTCTGTTTCAAAACCTAGACTACATTGCGCAGGCCTCGTACCAGGCGCGGTGTGGTAAATTTTGCCTTCAAAAGTTCTCTCTTCTGAAGAGATGGGAGGCATTTTCCAGCGAATATAAAGGCAAATTTTGCACCACCGCGCTTCATATGAAGCCGGCGCACTCTAGTCTAGGTTTTGAAACAGACTATATTATAAGAATCAAAATCTATCTCTCTAAGATACCAGTTTTTTATATTCTTCTTACCTTTATAAGCGGAATTTGGTTTGCGTTTCTGTCCTTATCCTTAGAAGGTGTTTTTACCGAAGCGGGACTGGGGCAATGGGCCTAAAATAAAAAAAAGGTTAAAACTGTCTTCTATTTTGTAAATATTCATAGATAGAAACTACGGAATGCCGTCTAGACAAGTCATCCACTCTGACAAACTCAGCTAGTGCCCGCTTCTCCCGTCAATTAGAAATTTAGCTAAACAGTTTGCGTGAAGCATTTTTCCCCAAAAGGTTGCAGTAAACTATAGTCAGCACCGAGAGTAATGATTGAGTGTAAAGAATTCAACGCCTGAGCCCCTTTTGCGAGCACCGCGCCAGCATCTACTCTCCATTCCATATGTACTTTGCAGGTACGCGCATGCTATTTTCCTGCAGTTGCGGTGTTAAAAATCCTAAAAATACGCAAGTGACACTCCATTAATACTCTCGGCGCTAACTATACCTTCAGAAGCTGTGGATATATTTTAGATGTGCGTATCTATCAGCTTACCTTTCTTCTTGTCTTTTTAATAGTACAATATGACAGAACAGACTTTCTGAATGATTTGTTCATAAAACAATAAGTAACAGGATTAGCAAATGAAGAGACATAAGTGAGAATGGTTAGCGAGGAATTTAGTCCGGAATGCCATAGGTGAAGGCCCTAAATATAGTGTTTTACAGAGCTGCGAATTTCAGGGGCCGGCCTTTTCTCAGCCCTGGTGTGAAATAGACTAGCGCCGGCCCGGGCCGGGGCCGACTTTTGGGAGGTTGGGTCGGGGCCGAAAATTTGAGAAACGGGCCGGCCTTTTCCCAGCACTGTTGTTTTAGAAGTTTTCGAAAAATCATACATATTCGGAATACTTTCTAAGAATGCGATTTATACAATACTTTTGACATCTCTTTTTTCGATAACATATTTTGGTTTTATTTCGGATGGAGTCAAATAGTTGATATAACTTAGGCAAGCAACTTTTTTTCCTACCAAGAACTAACAGTGGGAAATGGCCGGCGCGGGATGTCTTTTCAAATTTGCTGCCCTGGCTGGGGCCGGACCGCTGAACATTTATTGCCCCTCTATCAGAGATGGGTATCCGGCCCGCCCGGCTCGGCCTAGTTTTCGAAATTCCAGGCCGGGCCGGGCCGGTAACCAGCTCTGTCCTCGATGCGTAAGTGGATACTTACCAATAGATCTGCAGTTCTAACAAGAAGCCACCAAGTATAACTAGGTACCCAACATAGAGCAAATACAATTACAATAGTTATTAACATACGAGTAACTTTACGCTTAGCCAGAAGAATCTTCTCCTGTAAATTATTTAATCTTTCAATAGTCTCTTTTAGAAATTCAAGTATAGTCAGATTCAAACGTAATAAGGACGTGTTTGCTGCGTATTTCGTCATTTTTAACACAGCGCCTGCTGGCATTCAAGGCGCGCGGTATCAGCAGATTGCAAACTTGCTTTCGCTCTGCCTTACTCAGACAAAATACTGCAACACTCCTGCTTATTAACACGGTCTTATTACTTTTGAATCTGACTATAGCTAGTTTCATAGTTGATATCGGATAACTGATCTTCTTTTTCTTCTAATTTCCATCTGAAACATTTCATTTGCCCATTTAGGTTCATAATTCTGCACTGCCCACGTGCTACTACTGAACTCTTCAGCATTTTCTGCTCCCACGGGCAGTCAGCAGTTTCCCGCGGGGAAAGGAAACACGCATTTCAGCCAAATTATCGCTGATTTTAAGGTCTATCTGAACTGTTTGTTCGAATTTTAGTTATATATTTGCTATTTATATTTATATAATACATCATTTCATGTGAAATATGAGGAAGAATAGTTTTGATTTTGAAATAGAAGGTGTAAACAAACATTTTTAGACTATTTGTAGATTATTTGTAGATTATGCAAAAGAGAAAGTTGTTATAAAAGTAATGCTTCTTTCAAAGAATCTGCGTTTTTTATTAAAATATAATGATATTAAGGAATAGTCAGTTTGATTCATTTTCCTTCTTTCACAACATTTACTATTGCAGTTTAGTTTCTGTTAAACTTTACCTTATTCACGATTGTAAAATAAATTCACCTTTATAAGGCGAGTTCGCCTCCATTTTTAATTAAAATAAGAAAGTACTTACACATTTGGAATGCTATATTTATAAACAATTTAGTAAAATGCACGAAAGTGGCAATTTTTTTCGTGCATTTACTAAAGAAAAAATGTAGAATTTAATTTGAAGCAGGAAAATTGTTGTGATTCAGTCTTTGCAAAGTTTTCTACCGCTAAAATCCAAGTTCAAGTAGTTTACAAAAACAGAAGTTATATTTTCTACGCACAACATTGGATAGTATTTCTATATTTGGTTTGAATAAATGGAGATAATAATAATAATAATATTTATTATGTACAAATTTAGTCCCGGAACAAGTAGTTTGATAAATTCACCAGCTGTGGTAGCTCTGGTCTAAAACTGCTAGGATGCTGCCTTGGGCACGGCTCGTGGCGCCCTGAGGCAAAGGGACAGAGCAAATTCAGACGGCCAAATCTTGATGCACGAAACCTGGCTTATTTTGTTAATCAAAGTTGTGTTCAATATATAGCAATCGAAAGAGCTTGTTGAAAACTATGCGACTGCGTTTTTTCGAACAATTTCGTTCATTTTATAACGGACACAGTCCTTTATTTCGTTTGCCAACTTTGACGAGCCGTTTGGGAATCTCAAGCCCGGCCCGAAATTCCCATAAGTTTTGCGTATTCTATTTTCATTTTCACCAACCATAAATTAACGACTTTTGTATCCAACTCACTTTAAAAACTCCAGTATTATTGCATATAAATCTAATTTAATTTTTTGGCACCGTGCTTGAGCACCATTATTGCCAGTAAGTAACTATTCTCACCCAGCGATAAATGAAAAAAGCTTACTCTAAACACATTTGCCTATCTGAGCAAGGAAATAGTATACTGAAAATATTTATTTGATACTTAATGAAGCGAAATACTTTAATATAATTGTTGTGCCTACAATATAGATTGTACACTGTAGTCGTTTTAAATGTTTGTCCATTTCTAACACACAGTTGGTCCTCGAGCAGATGCTTCTGCGGAAAATCGGGTTACAGTAATAGTCGAGTGTACTCTGTTGTGATTTTCTAAATTTGTGTAAAAAACCCCCATTAACATTTGTTATAATTCTTGGTTACTCTACCGTAGAATAGCTTTTGCTTATTCAACAACTATTCATTAAAGATAATTTTATGTTAACTGCGCTGGGTTTTCTAAGAACAACTTGCGCTTAATGGTATAGTAGCACAATTTTTGAACTCCACTGACAAGAAACACCACAATTTTGATTTTCTGATCCGGTCAAGACTGAAAGGACTAAACGGTTCCCATAGAAATCAAACTTTTAGAATATGAGCGTGTCATATCATACATATGTACTTTTATTGTAATTTACGCTTATTTCTAATTAAGTGAGAGTTTTACAAGTCTTTTGGGAATAACTAAATGTTGCTGACAAATGTGAAACTGTTTGGAAAGAGTAATATTCAATCATATCTGCTTTGTGAGCAGGATTGTTCAGCTAGAAATTAAGATTATATTTAAAATAGGAACTTAGTAATATGTTAGTAACTTAAATATATTCAATGATCATAGTTTGATCGTGTCATATATCTCGTCCTTGACCACTGCATAAGCTTAAACTTGTTTATACTTAGTGTCACTAACGGAAATTGAAATACCTTAGCACGTGAATGTAAATAACATTTCTTATTACTTCAAAGGGATCACTCTCAACTATTTTTATTATATATGAGATAGATCTTTAGTAAACTCAGCTAGCGATTGAACTTTGTACTATTTTTTCAGCCACAGTATTTACTTTTAAATTCATTCTCTCGTTACAATTATTCAATTCTCACTTCTAAAATATTCAACAAAGCTTGAACCATTTACTTTTGCCACGATTGAGCCTAAAAATGTGTTGAGCACAATTTTATTAGTTCTCTTTGTTTTTTTGTTTCGTTACGTATTGCCAAAGCAAAAATAGTTACACTTTAGGGAATCGTTGTTAATTTGTGCGATGTCGCTTCCGTTAGTTCCAAACATGTATCTTTACATTGGAGAAGGTGGGCTACCTTTAATAATAATAATAATAATAATAATAATAATAAATGTTATTATTTTGTTATTATTAATTAAAACTAGTTGTAAATGTTATTCCTTGGAAGTACCCTAACACTTTATTTATTCCGTTTTTAGAATCATTATGTATTTTTAGGTTACTTACAGATATTGTGTGTTTCAAAATTTAGCCAAATTCAACAATTTTCATGCAAAAACTTACTCGTCTTAGTTAAAAGTTGTATTATATAGTTTACGTCATTTTCAATCTTTCATTACGCAGCTCAATTAAAGGTCATTTTTTTATTTAATATTATAAAATGACCAACGATTATAAGCAATTAGCCGAGCGGATCGTAAAAATTATCTGAAACGGACTTGTTTTCCATTGATGTTAATAGAAATGTGTTATTCTGGGAACTGCATAGTTTTGATCTTTGAAAAATGATATGCTTATGTTTAAGTATTCAGGAAGTATAATTACCGTTACCAACAGTATTCTACTCATTTGTATATTAGGTGGAGCCAATAATAGGTAAGTATGAGTAAACTGAGCAAAATATAAATGTTTTAATGTTAATGTTGGAAGCGAGCTATAGTCGGCGCCAAGAGTAATGATGGAGTGTAAAGAATTCAACGCTCGTCTGAGCCCCTTTTGCGAGCACCGCGCCAGCATCTG